>JADDOH010004073.1:0-98567 GCA_016648135.1 Agrypnia vestita
TCCGTTTCGTTAAAATAATAGTTAAGCACCCGCTACACGCGAGACTTTCTGTTCTGATTCATAAATAATAAAGGCTCGTTCGCACCTACTCACAAGGTCGAGTCTATTAGGATTGTCATAAACAATTTTAGTTTGACACAGAATTATATCTAAGGTATAATAAAGACCAAGAAATATTACTTGTATAGCTGAATATTCAATATTTTGTTAGCCTCTTGTAATACATGGAATCTTGAGAAGAAATATATCAGGCTTTTACTTTTAAACGATTCAAACCAGAAGAAATATATTTTTGATGTCCATACTTGACTTTTTTGAATATTATTATTTTAAGATTTTCTAAATTTATTAAATCTATCTCTATGTCGACCATCACAAGATGGTACGGGCACGTAAGACGGAGACCACCAGACTATATCAAGTAGGCAATGTCTATGGAGCTTCATCGATAGTCATGCAGAAAAAGATCAAAGAACTCCTGGATGACTCAATGCTCTAAAATCATACAGAGAAACGGCCTGAATGAAAGCGATACCCAAAACCGAAGAAGATACAGCCTAAGAAGGAGAGAGCTTAACTCAATAGCCTACCTAGGCAATGAGTTGGGACAGTGCATGGAGGAAGAAGAAGTTAGCCTTACAACCCCTGGTGGGTCTTGGTCTTCTCAGGCGTTTTTGTCTTCTTGGTCTTAATATCTTGCCTCCTGTTGATCCTGTATGCTCCAGTAACTTCGATGCTTTTTATTTGTACTAATAAACTAAGAAAGTATTAATAAAAAGATTTATATTTGAAAGCTTTCCCTTTATATTCTTGAACATTTATCATTCCTGAACTCTACAACTGTAGCAGAGTGGGGTGTGATTTTAATTTAGTTTACAATGCAAGTGCCATTATTTTCCATTACTCGAATATTTGCTTGTTCCTTCGGATACTTCCGGCTGATCCGGTGGCCGTGAATGAGGATTTATGTCAACACTCGTATAAGGAAATGTCTCCAGGAATCAACAGGCAGCTTTCGGAAACCCGAGAACCCAGGCTGAATTATTCATGGGCTCAAGAACATTGGGAAAAACTCAATTTTTTAACAAGGTCATGGAAAAAACGGAACAAGTCACAATTTCAAAATATTTCGATTGCTTATAAAACGATGATGACTCATACGCTTGATATAAACCTTACTGAAGACGTGAGCCAAAGGTAATTTTTTAATAAAAACTGATTTAACATTAATTTTTTTTCTTCAAAAAGAGCAAAATGATTTTGTGGTGAAATTATTTATTTAATTAATAAAAATGTACTGAATAAGTGTTAATAGTAAACTGAATATTATAAATAACTTTTTAAAATTTGTTTTTACGTTAGTACTTAATTATTTAATTTTTTCACATATTTTCTTTTTTTATATTTTTACAGTCTAAACTTCGATTTTTGATTTTTAATTTGTTAGTGTACATTGTATCCTAACGAATGGGCCCTTGGCCCTGAAACATGTCAATATTTACAACATATAAGTGATGAAAATAATATGCATTATTTTTATTAATTATAAAATTTTAATAATAATAAATGTAGACAATTTAACCTAGAAATAGGTTTCTTTTATTGCCTTCAAATCACTGTGCATTTATTCTTTAGCGGAATAATTCTTAAAAATTTAACTAAAATCTATTCGAAAAAGGGCCTAAGTCAATTTAAGTTAAGGCAAAATGCGTCACATAAAAATTAAAAATGTAGAACTAAATGTAATTACATGATCTTCTTTTTGTCCTTTTTTGAAAAATTTTCCATTAAAGTATTTGTCAAATTTAAAAAAAAAAATATTTAGGCTTCAACAGAACAAGAGGCTCAATTAGAAAAGCGAAATACATCACTGAACACCCAGGCTTGAGTAGATTACGTAAGTTAATTATGACGTCACCGAGAATTGAACCCGGAACACTCAGTGTGAAAAGCCAGTATCATAACCACCGGGCTACGATGGCTGCCTAAAAAATGTAACTTAAATTAGGTGGCTTGGACTTGTGGTTAGAGAAACGAGTATTTAGAAGTATCTTCTTGGTAACCTCGGAAGGAAAGGTGCACCCCAGATTAAGCTGGGAAAAACAACAACAAAGTTAGTGTATGAAAACAGAATGGATCTGGACAGGTTAACTCATACGGAAGCATCAAAAGACAGGGGCACATTTGAGCACCTTGTCGAGTCTTTGGAGCTCTACGAAGACGGGGGAATGAGGATGATATTATCTTAAAAAGTGTAAAAAATGTAATTAATCACCTTTTTTCAAAAAATCACCCAATTTCTAACTAAATTTTACTCTCCTGGGTTGTGTAGCCCTTTAATAGTAGTAATGAATTATTGAAATCGATAAAATTACCTTTGAAGTTATGTAGGAGCGTGCTCCGACACAGTAAACAAGTAGTACACGTGTCCCTTTCTACTCCGTGCTCGTGCTCGTTCGTCCTTACGGTGACAACTTGTCTAATATAGGCGGGGTAGGTCCTTCCAGAATGGCTTGTCGGTGGCCTCATCCGAATACAAAGTAGGAAATCAGGTTTTGATTATAGCGAATGCCATTACCTTCAAAACACCCAAAATTATCATAATACCCAGAGTTATTCGGAAATAAATCCGCAACTTTATGGCGGGGGTACCCAGGTAAGCACCGCGAGACGCGTACACATTTTATTATGATTTACCCTTTTAAATGCCTATTTAATATACGAATTACATCTTATCGAACCAGCGAAATCGCTTTATTATAGGAATATCCCCTGCTCCAAAGGCTTTTAGGAAAGTAATGCCCGACATTTACCTCGGCATATAAAAGTAATATTTAATTATTTTGCCGTTAAAAGTGTCGAAAGCTAACCAAAATAAATAACAGAATAATAGTGATAGAAATGCAAGACGATCGCTGATATTTTTTTTATGTGTTAGTAATATCAGCGAGGAGCATTTTCACATTAACGTATTTCTAGGTATCAGTAATTTTCTAAATTACTTCTACGCTTTTTAAATTTTAAAATGAATTGTGTTCATTATAATCTGGCTTACAAATCGAAGTCCTTTTATAACTTACGTTATATATTTTTGTTCGTGTGCTGTTTGTAACCAAATTTATTGAACGCGATTGAACAAAATTCGAATAACAGATTAGTAGTGATAGAAATGCAAGACAATTATAGAAATATTTTATTCAAAATGCGAGTCCATATATAGTTTTTTATGTGATATTAATATAAGCGAATAGTACTATACATTACTCTATAATTGTAGTTTTATTTCGTTTGCCGATTTTCGCATTTTCAGGTATCAATAAGTTTCTAAATTACTCCTAGGCTTTTCTAATACACTATATTTTGTTCATTATAATCCGGCCTACAAATTGAAGCCTTTTTAACTTACATCATATGCTTTTGTTCATGTACTGATTGTAGCCAACTTTATTGAACGCAAATGAACAAAGTTCGATTTTCGAGGAATTTCTCAATGTCAGCCTCAATTTTTTCTGTGCTTTTATATATAGAAGTAAAGGCACGTTATATTAAATATCAATGGTGAGTAACTCTCCTTTATAAGATTATATATCTAATTAAATAAAATATTATCACAGAATGACATGCAGAATGAATTGCACACTATCTGAATCCCTTATAATGTCACTTTCGAAGAATATGGAAGCCCCAAGTACAGTTTATCGAATTCTCGTTTTATCGCCTAAAAACACCAAAAACAGCCTAGAAGCGACGGGAACCTTCCTGTAAATACGAGACTAATCTAGGAGATTCGATAGTCCAGTTTTTGGGTATAAATAGCGATAGTTCTGAGCAAAGTACATCGCGGACCACGACCAGGTGTGCCCAGTCGTGAAATTGCGAAGCGACAGATATCGAGCGAAATAATCAGACGAACACTTACTTACCTTAAGTTTCTTATGACTTAAAACTGCTATGAAGTTTGGCATATATTTATTTATATATATATATATATATATATATAAAGAAAATAAATATTGAAAAAAAGTGGCGAAATAAATAAATGCAACTAATACGTGCGAGAATTGGATGGAATATTTTAATGAATGTTAAATAAAGTATTCATATTGTTGAAATGAAACTATAACACTGAATACTGCCTGATTTATCATAAAGGGAACGGATTACAATTAAACAGAATATCTTCGCACAGACATCAAAAAGGCACAAGAAGGAAATGTGTAAAGCGCAACACGTTGACAATAGATGGAAGCTATATTATTATTTTTAATTATGGCTGACAAGTGTCTACTTTATTTCAACATATATACGAGTGATATATTGAATAAATAAATATTGTGAATTAATCACACGAAATAGTGCGATTTAAAGAAAAACGTTAAGTTAAATTCATGTTAAGTGACTTTGTACACTGAATATTAATTAATAAATCACTAATTAATTTCCTGTTTTTTTTTTGTCTCTTGCAGCCACAACACGTGACAATATACGAGATGCTAAAAATAATTTAAGCACTGTCCGAGCCCTCGGTGATGTACCACTTGTCACTAAACTATCGAAGAATCGAGAACGGTCTAGGGTGATCTGTGGACTTCGGGAGGTGTCTGAAACATTCGAGAAACACCTAGATAAGCCTAGAAGCTATCAGAATATTCTATTAGAAAAATGTAAGTGAGATAAAAGTACGGTTTTAAAATATTATATTAACACAGCCGAATGTGTGTAATAAAAAAAAAGTTTTTGTTACAGACATTAAGAAAAATGGAAAAGTTATTTTTGTTTGATATAAATAAAACAGGCCATACTATCATAGCTAAATTTTAAGAACAAATGGAAAAACGTATTTTGAAAATTCATCTTTAATACAAAACGTCGAATGCTAATCTACAGGTTTATTATTAGAAATTAATTTACATTTGATGGATAAAACTCAAATCCACATTACCAATATGGAATATTTCAATGCAATAACGCAAACACTTATTTGCAGTTAGAAATTAAAAGTAAAAACAATAAATAATATGAAGACATACGAATAAAAATTTAAAATGCTCAGTTCAATTTTAAAAATTAAAACTCATGTCTATAAGAAACTGTGACAGATACGTTCTAACTGAGAAAACTGAAATTGCGTACGAAAAGTCTATTTTCTCTAAATTGTTTATATTAATTTTCGCTCGGAACAAGCGCCAATACTTTTCCTTTGTCAGTAAAAGCTCTCTCGGGGTCTGTCAGGGCAACTTTTTCAAACCAGATTATATTTTGTATCGCTTAACTCTCAAAGTAGTAAATCCATGATTCATGTCTGGTCAGAATTCATGAGAAAGTCTTTTTCAGTTTTCTAGTATCCTCTACACAGAGTGCTAGATGTTTTTCCGAAATTTCTTTATGATAATTTGATGTTCATTCTGATTTAAAAAACTCATTTTCTTCGACAACGATTTTTTTTTCGTGCAAGGATGTTCTGGAATATTGTTACATGAAATTCTATCTTTTAAAATAGTTTGGTGTATAATTATAATTATATTTATTAAATTAATTAATTTTGTCATTCTACCAATACGCGATTGACAAGGTACCGATTTACTTTTACAAAAACTGGACAATAATATAGATTGCCTTATGATGACTTAATACATTTAAAAACCCGTTACCTTAAATAAAAAACATTTTATTTTCATAAAATTCCTATACATCAAATTTGAATTTTTAAATATTTTGGTGAAGTAAAATAATTATTAGATATTAATTAGATGTGTGGGGTATGCAAGCAAAGGAGGCAATTTAAAAAAAATTGAATTCAGTCATCGAGGATTTATAATGTATAATGTACTGAATTCCAGATTTTATAGGTAACATGTTTTGAAAGGGATGGAAAAATAAAATATGGAATTCAGTACATTTTAAATTAGTAATCCTCGATGACTTCAGAAGAGAACCTTTTCGTAAACACTAGAATAATCTAGAAAGTTCGAAAATACTAGCAATTGGATATAAATATCGCGGATCTAGGTCGCCGCGCATTGATCTTGTTTTGACAGTTTGTTCGGTGTGAAGTCGGCCGTGAGCCGCGAGACTCCAGGGTGGCCAGTCGTGAGATAATTGAAGCGATAAATAAAGCGAAGTACCTAAGTGGTGAAATATGTAAACCAGTGCAACTTCTATGTACGAGAATAAAATATTTTACGAGCGATAAATACTTATTACCCAGCGATAATAAAGACGATGTGATATATATATTGAGAAATAGTGAAGATTAAAGAAGAGCGTTAAATTTATTTCATGTTAAGTGACTTTTCTAGTTTTTTCTTCTGGGATATTATACCATGTTTTTACGACATTTCTGGCGACGTAATAATAATAATTTTGTGGTAGGTAATATTATTAATTTAATAAATTTATTAATGAAAGTTTAATTTCTTGGTTTCAACAAATTAATGATGAAAACAATTAATTTTAAAATAAATTTATTTTAACATCTTTTTCTACACACCACCAAATGGAGCACGGTATCTATATCGACTCCCATTATTTCTGATTTTATTGCCGGCAGTTTTAATAACTTTTAATTACGACATCATTCAGAACTGTATTTCGCCTTCACGGTGCACAGCTCCGACAGCGTCTAGCGGTTTTCTAAAAGAAAATTATGGTCCAGTTTCAGTTGGTAGAACGCAGATGGATGTCGATCATTTCGCTGCAGTGCCTGACTTAGTCTACATGGCTACTGCCTGACTTAGTCTACATGGCTACTGCCTGACATTTGAAAATGCTCAAGTTTCACAACATTAAGTTTTATTATTAAATGATGGTAAGTCTAATTAATTTAAATGTATACCTACCGTACAACATTTCTCTATAATTCCGCTATATAAAACCTCAACAATTACAACATCTATTGTGATAGATGTTTCAAAAAGAAGGATGGGAGGTGATTTTATATAAGTATAAGGATTAAATTACACAGCAAGAATTAAACAAGGACAACAGATTTCAGGATTTTGGTGGTGTATATTGTAAATTTGGTGAGGATTCCCACCCGTCCAGACGAATCCTCTCATATCAGCATATGGCGTGTGTTCAGTGAATGTCGCATATGTAGTGTGTGAGAGGTGTATACGATACTAACAGTTGAACGTTGCTATTTATTGTGACAATTAACAAATGGGAATATCACTTGCGCGTCTGGCGAAAAAATGGTGGTTCCTCTGACAACTAGAAGCAGGTTAGCCTTATCACGCTTCGTGATTGGCAAACACGGGTCAGATGCGTACGGCTAGACTCGCGTCGGCTCCTAACCGTCACAGGATTATTAAGGACATGATGATAATGTGTATGTTATTAAATAAAATTAAAATGTGTGTACCTAGTGCAAAGAATGCATATGTATAATATAATATACAAACATACATTGTAATATAAATGCATATGTATATAACACAGAAACACATGGAAAATAAATGCTTCTTCGGTTTGAGAAGACTTCTCGCATGTAAATGGATTTGGAGAATACGATACAACAAGGAAGGAGGAATATTTAAAATGAGCCCAACATAATAAAATTTATCCAAATACAAAGCCCCAAGATAGACGCAGCGTTAGTGGACTTAACCTCTAATGACTGGATGGAGTGCAGCAAGACGAGAAAACTGTAAGCATCAGGGATTGGAGGAGTATATTTCAGGATAGAGGAAATGGAGAGGAATGTGGGAGGAGGCTAAGGTCCACAATGGGATGTGGAGTCATTGATGATGATGCTAATGATGCATACTAAGAAAATCATTGCAATAATCAATCATCTCAATCTACTCGAAAACATACATTTTAAACAAAAACAGAAATAAAATAACTAAAAAAATGTTTTTAAAAAAAGAAGAGGTACTTGCTGTATTATAATCGATTTTTAGCTGTATTTTTTGCCTGTAATTCTGTTAGTAATTTGTTGTGTTCTTTTACGTTTCGTATTTGATTTAATGTAGGTATGTACGCCTGAGTGAGTAAAGAGAATATAAAATCCTGTCTTTCGCTTTTTAAACAATAGTTTTTATTTATATAAATAAATATTTTGCACTAATAATAGTACAAAATTTCAAACATATATAACACAAACATGCGTGTGCGTGTTAGATATTTTGATGTTAATCCTTTTCTATGTGTCTTGCGCGCGGTTTCGTGGGATAATCATTACAAAAATATATTTAAAAATATATTTAATCGATTAATTAATCAATAAATCGATAATTATTTTCCATTGTTTTTATTTGCTTCCCACAGCCACGTCCCGTGACAATATTTTGAAAATAAAAATTATTTAAAAATCACTTTAATGTTTCCTGTAAAAACAGTATCATTTATGGTGAGTTTCTACTCATTTACCAGTAGTGAATGTCAAATCTCTACATTGAACTGTTGCATAGCCTACAGTTATTTGAGATTCGTATCTGATTGTATCGATAATTGGTTAACTGAGATATTATTGTGTTCTAGTACCGATGGTTACCTGTCCAACTGCGAAAAATCAGTTACCAGTTACGGATGCAATCGGATACAAATCTCAAATAACTGTGTCACCGGTTAAAATACCATCGCTATATATGACTATACTCGCATCGAACTTAACCTTTGGGTACCGGAAGAACTAAAATAGGATCGGGGACCGGAGCGGGGTACACAGTGACCCCAGTCAAATTTGCGTTTTAATGAAGTATGGTTTGAAAATGTTCTATAATATTTTTAATTACATTTTTTACCATAATGCGGACAAGATTTTACTATTATATTTTTTGTCATTTTATAAGAAACCGTAGTTTTTAAAAAGAAACAATTTAGGAAAAAATTCTACTTTTGACCGTTTTATCATATGTTATTAATGTATTTTCTTTGTGATGTTCTTTGGGACATTTATAAAGATTTCAAATATTACCAGCTTAATACCATTTATTAAATATTTAAAAATAAAAAATTTTGGGGTTAAGTTATTACCCCGTAACGAGAGTGTTACGCCAGCGCCACACTACGCGCATCTTCCGCTGCGTCAAATCGGCAGAGAAAAAGATCATCCGCATAGTGTGCTTGATAAAAAAAAATAGAGAATCTCCCCATCCCAAACTACATTGCAATACATGCATGTACTCCAAGCATAAAACATACATGCAACTGTGACACAATCTATAAAAAGATAGAAACAAGATAACATGGGCTGACAATTGATGAAAACCTACGTTGGGCTCCGCACATCGAATGTTTAAGCTCCAAAGTGAGAAAACTGATATACATATTTAAAACTCTACGTAGCTTCATGAATCTGAGTCTTCTAAAAATGGTATATGATGCACTCTGTCAAAGTATTAGCTACACCATGTGTGCATGGGGTGGTGCGGCTCTAACTATATTAGACCCTTTAATAGAGTATCAGAAATGGGTTACACGGGTAATAAATAAGAAACCATTTAGATATAATTCAGAAGACCTATTTAGAGATTTTTAAGTGCTTGATATAAGACAGCTATATACTAGTTCGCTACTGAAATTATTAAAAAAGAAAACTCTTCATCATATATACTATCTGAAAATAGAAATACTAGAAGCATAACATCGGGAAATGTTTTAGTGCCGAAAATGTAGACAAAATTTAGCCAATGCTTTTTCATGTTCTTTCATATGCTCCAAGAATCTACAATATATTGTCATCGGACATAAAAGGGTTAAAAGAGAAAGATTTATTTAAACAGAAGTTAACAAAGTGGTAACTAAATGTAGGTAGACTTCAAAACGAAAGTCAAATGTGACAGATTCCAGATTAGATTCCATTGTTAAACGTTTTTGTGACTTATAATTCAAATACCTTCTCTAAATATGATATGAATTATAATATGATTTGATTTTATCTCTATTATTTTGTAAGTATTACACACTTATTATACACTTATTTCACTTTTTTATAACTAGATTTCAAAAACAGTACAGGTAGTTGCTTTAGTACAGACTAGTCTAGTTAAGCAACCAGCTTTATGTTTTCTATGTAATAAATAATTTAGAATAAATTTAAAAAAAAAGAAAAGTAGCCGCGTTCCGCGACGTAAGATACGTTTAGTGTGGCGCCGGCCTTAAGCACTATCTGTAGTGACGGTGCTTACTGCTCCGTACCTAGAAGCCGTTAGTAATTCCAACAAACAGAAATTGAAGTTTGATGATTAAAATATGTACATTAAAAATCCTACTCACAAAGAACTACAACCGTTTCCACTCCTGCGGTGCTCGCGAAGAACCAAAAGTGCCTGCCTATAAATACGGACCGAAGTTTTCACGGCCGTCCGGTAATAGGGTTGAGACAGACGTAACCGTCTATTGGCCGAGCGGTGTGGGCAGACATTGGAAGTGATATTTCCAGCACAGTGCCATTTTAATAAAAGGCCGAAGTAGGTCAATGTGTCTGCGAGTTAGACAGGTTTAAATATAGTTTTTATTTTTGAATATTTATAGATTTCTGGAAAAGATCTTTGGTTATGATCTAAAAAAAATACCAAAAGTAATATTTTTTCTTGGAAGATTGAAAAAAAAATTGAGTGAAAATAGTAGGGTTAGTATACAAAACTATAATAACTCCTCACACGTCACAAACTATTGTGCTACAGTCTTGTATTTGGCAAATCAAGAAAACGTCAAGAAACTACAAATGATGCAAAACAGGGCAATGAGAATCGTACTTACTTATAACGTTCTAATATTTGTACATAAAACTCTCAATAACAATAACAAAATGCCAAAATATTTTTTGAACAAAATTATTGTAAATAGTGATGTACATACATATAACACCAGAAATAGGAATAGAATAAGATTACCATATAAGAAAAAAGAATATACACAGAATTGTCTAATACACAAAGGTGTAAAAATATATGAAGGGATGACAGAAAACGTGAAGAATATAAATAAGATGAATGAATTTAAAAACAAATGCTCTAATTATTCTAGTCCATAGATCATTTCAGTCGAGAAAATTAAGTATCTTACAAACTTATTATCTTACAATAAGTTTGTTAAAGTTTACAATAAGTTTACAAAGACAACCTCGAAGATGTAAATTGGTTGTAGACAATAAACCAATAGAACAGGTTATGAAATATAAGTACCTTGGCGTGGAGATATCTAGCTACAGACGAGACTTCCCAGAGCCGTGATGTGAGGGATTCCAGAGGGGCGTCGACTGCCAGGGAGACCAACCAAAAAGATGGAGAGCTGGACGTCATCGTTACAAGATCAGGACTGACCTGTCAACACACATCAAGGATCTAACAAAAGAAGAAGAAGCTATAATAATTGAAAAAAATAGTATAGAATTGTAGAGCATAGGAAGTATTATTTTTTTACTATAAATTGTACCATAGATTAAATAAGATGTAAATGTAAGTATGTAGGTTATTATGGATATTATGTTAGTAATAGATTTTAGAATGTAAAGCGTAAAATACGTGTTAATATACATCAGTGTGATATTAACTAACTTAAGAAATAAATAAAAAAAAATTAAAAAATGTAAAATATCTCTTTCACGGTTCATCAATTGATGTTCTTCTTCTTTGCACTGTTCCAACTCATTACCTAGGTAGGCTGTTGGGGTCAGCTCTTTTCATTCTCAGGCTGTATCTTCTTCGGTTCTGGGTATCACTTTCATCCAGGCCGTTTCTCATCGTAGTATTTTGAGCATTAAGTCATCCAGGAATTTTTTGGTCTTCCTCTGGATGACTGTCGATGAAGCTCCATAGACATTGCCTGCTTCACCGTGTGGTCTGGTGGTCTTCATCTTATGTGCTTATACCATCTCAATTGTCGTTCTTACAGCTTACTGTTTATGTCCGTGACACTCAGGCTACCATGAATGCGTGTACTTTTAATCTTATCTTTTGGTGTTACTCCTGCCGACCATCTAGGCATTTGCATTTCTGTTGTTTCGAGTTGCCTAGGGAATGGCTTGTACATAGTCCAGCATTCGGAGCCATACATCATTGCGGATCTGTTAATTAATATCTATATACATGGTGCTACAATGTAGTAGACCAAGAATGTTTTTGATTATTTAATTAAAAAATATATGTTTAAAAAGCTACGCGTATATTTAAATGTACTTAAAAGTAAAAAAATAAATTTTCAGCACATAAAATTGTTGCCTCACTCTCTGAATTTTGTTGCTATTGGAGGGAAAGCGCCCAGGCTTTTATTTGGAGAGCGAGGCTAAATTTTTTTTTTGGTAATGAGCATGTTGATATTTTCAACAAATAAGTGATGAAAACAAAGATTATTTTTATTAATTATATCAATATGTGTTGAGTTTGTTTTCATTTTTGATTACGTTATGATATAACTAAGAATATATTTATAAACTGAGCATTCTGAGCAATAAGCACAGTGAGTAAGTAGATGTATTACGCGACAGATTAACTACTTTAAAAATAAACATGCAGTCAATTTTGAGTGATAATTTTTAGTAATGAAATTTGCCAATATTTTACTGTTTTAGGTTTGTTGACTCTCATTTTTCACGTCGTTAAGTATTTTATTCAACTAGTTTTCTGTGTATATTTATATTATTTATATAATTATTTCTTAAAACTTTCGATTGTTACTTTGATTGCTTTCTTGTGTTCTTTTTTAAAAACTGTAAAATACTTTAAAATGTAAGGATGTCTCTTTGTTTTTCATATTTTTTCCAATGGAGCTACGCATCGTATGCACACGTAAATATATAAATAAAAAATAATATTCTTCTGTGCATCACGTAGGGAAGGAAACTGAAACGCTTAAGTGTGAGTGATGTGTGAGTTTTCTTTGAAATATATTTTTACCAGTACTGCTAATGCATGCCCAAGTACCAAGTACCTCTGCCTAGAGATAGCATTTTGATAAGCGAGACGATGCTGTTTCGTACGTGGCAAGAAAGTAAATATTACAAGCGCTGGTCGTATTTCAAGGTAAACTCCCCCTATATTATATCCATATCACTTGGACAATGCGCCTCCGAAGGGTTGCTTCCTAACCTTTTTGTATATTTATTTTGCCACCCTTATTCCATTTCCAATAAGACATATTGAAACGCAAACTATTTCCGGATGTTTGCGGACCCTTCCCTCTGTGGGGCGTACCGTTCTATGTGCTTAACTTTAAATGGAAAAATCATATTGAAGTCAAATATTTGATATTTTTGTGAAATGTGACACACACAAATAACAAATACTATCGCAGCCTCCAACAACACGTGGGAGCGTTGCGTGCGCCCGATAGGGCATTGTGGCGTGAACATAATACGTTTAATATAAATAAATATGCCGGGATAGGACAATAAATACATTGAATCGGTTATTTTGCCACGCAAAAACATTGGATGCAAACTAGCCGGGACAATATTAAATTGCCAACGTAAATACAAAATGATCGGAAAATTTCTCACACAAAACAGATTCATTTTGCTGCAATATAATATTATTTGTTTTATAAATCCGCTAAAAATGACGTACTTTTACTACATATTTTGATCGCGAGTTGCTACTCGTGAGAACAACGCTATTTTGTGTAGCGTCTTGGTAGAGTTAGTGACCGACATTTTAACGTAGAGAATTTTGCATTTTTTTATTTTTTATACCTCATAATTACTTGTGCCATCTAATGGCGTTAGTGATGGACATGGTACATAAAGAAATGCATTTTTTGCCTTCTACATATACATTATAATATCATTAGTTACGTCATCTTGCAGCGTTAGTTACGGACGTTGTTAAATAGACAATTATGTTTAAGGAAGCAAAAAGTACCGAAATGTGAGATCTAGTCATGATATTTACATAACTTACAAAGCTTAAAATTTCTGTGCCAATGCGACTATTTTCAGTTTGCAATATCATATCCATTGTGAGATATGAATTTTTAATATATTAGGTCCTTACATATGAAATTGGCGTTTTGCCGTACTGGCAAATTTGATCTCAAATATCTTCTCTTTGGTTAGGAATTCCAAATCCAAATTTATACAGCTATTTACTCATGTATTTGTGTTTTGAAAATTATAATTTATTTGTTTTTTCCTCAATTGTTTTTTTCTTTGCGTCACTCAGTTTACAAAATGAAAAACTTGAAATATCGCGTTATTTACGAGTACGAGTTCCACCGTGACACCAGTGCTGCAGAAACGGCTCGAAGGATTAATGATGTGTATGGCGACGGTGCCGCAAAAGAAAACACAGTGCGTTTTTGGTTCCAACGTTTTCGTTCTGGAAATTTCGACCTGCAGAACAAGCCCCGTGGACGGCCGGAGACCAAAGTTGATAATGAAGAATTAAAGGTTATTGTGGAAGCGGATCCATCGCAAACCACATCCGAGTTAGCTGCAGGCTGCGGTGTTAGTGATAAAACTGTTTTCATCCACTTGAAGCAAATTGGTAAGGTGAAAAAGCTTGAAAGGTGGGTACCTCACGAATTGAGTGAAGCAAATCAACAAACGCGCGTTGACTGCTGCGTTGCATTACTCAACCGGCACAATACTGAAGGGATTTTAAATCGAATCATTACCTGTAATGAAAAGTGGATCCTGTACGATAATCGGAAGCGCTCATCGCAATGGCTGAACCCTGCCGAACCAGCCAAACCATGCCCCAAGCGAAAATTGACTCCAAAAAGTTACTTGTGAGCGTTTGGTGGACTAGTGCTGGTGTCGTTCACTACAGCTTTCTTAAATCTGGCCAGACTATTACGGCAGATGTCTATTGTCAGCAACTGCAAACCATGATGGAAAAGCTAGCTGCTAAACAATCGAGGCTGGGTAATCGCTCTAGGCCACTGCTGCTTCATGATAACGCTAGACCACACACTGCACAACAGACGGCTACCAAATTAGAGGAGCTTCAATTGGAATGTCTAAGACATCCACCGTACTCTCCGGACCTTGGCCCAACAGATTACCATTTTTTTCGAAATTTGGATAACTTCTTGCAAAGGAAAAAATTCAACTCCGATGGGGCAGTCCAAACCGCCTTCAAAGATTTTATTGATTCCCGTCCGAATGGTTTTTTTAGTAAAGGGATCGATGAACTACCTATGAGATGGCAAAAGTGCATAGATAGCAATGGTACATACTTTGATTAAATAAATATATTATAATAAAAAAAAATCGGCTTTATGTTCCTCCCATACTAAACGTCAATTTCATATGTAAGGACCTAATATTTAATTCACTGCCATAAAATAAAACGTAACCATCTTGTTGGTTTCACACATTTTCATTTTTATTTCTCATCATCATCACCATCTTCATCCCCGTGCCCTAGTAGGGTCGGGGGCCCAGGGACTCGAAAAGGCGCTTCCATATTCCCCTGTCTTGCGCTGCTTCCGCATGAATCAACCAGTCCTAAACCCATTCTGTTTTCATAAACATTTTCTTGTTGCCTTTTCCAACTTAATCTAATCGAAATACTGGCCGTTTTCCTTCCGGGGTTGCCAAGAGGATTCTTCTTGGTATTCGTTCCTCTGACATTCTTAGCACATGTCTAAGCCACCTTTGTTGTGATTTTTCTGTATGTAGGAGTACGCCATGCCAAGCTTCGGCACTTCCAAAATATTTTTGTCATTAAAACTCTTAAAATAAATACACATAAACGATGATTACTATAAAATATATATAAAAAATATAGTATTTCAACAATTAAAATGCTTTGGAAAAAATCACCTTAGTGTCTACTGCTTTGTTTAGTCTATTAACTTTTGTATCATTCATTTTTCAGTGAAATGTAAAGAGACATGAAACTAACATGCACAAAAATACTAAATTTAATCCCTTAATTTATCAATCTATGGCGGATATTCTGATCGCTTCGAGATAGATATTTAAGACAAAAACATTTCAGATTAGAATTTTTAGTTTTTTGTGATAACACTGAATAAATTTTGCGATTTTAGCTGAATAGTCTTCTCGATAAAATGCAAGCAAATAATTACAAATTAAAAAAAATATAAATTATTAAAATTCACACAAATTATTTATTTACTGCGTTTATTAGAATTTGCCCGAATACGTTTGCTTAGGCGCATGTGTGAAAATCTAGTATATACTAGCTAGAGTGATGAATGTACAAATTAGAAACAAATTTAAAAAAGTAAAAACTAGAATAAGGAAACGTTCATTGAGATGGTATAGAAGTTTATGATTAAAGAAAGTATGGTATAGAAAATATATGAGACGAGTATTGAAGGTAACAGGTGTAACCACGCTTGAGAAACACTTCATATGAGTTTTATTTTATTTTATTTTATTTGTTTGACAAACAGTCCTATTAGTCCTAACAGGTAATTACTTACCCTAATACATAGTTGGTCCCAGAGTAACATAAGTGTACAAAGTATAAATATTAGGTTTTCAATATTCTATAAGTTTTAAGGATAATAATATATTTTAAGGATAATGAGATAGGTAGTATAACAAAAACTTGTTTTTTATGAGTTAGTTTTTTACAATAATATTCAAATACAAAATATTAGTACTACATAATCTACAAAAAAATACATGATGTTATTCAAAGTTAATTAGTTTTTTTTTTTAAATTAATAGTATCTACCTATTTCAAAGAGCCTGAATAAAAAATAAAATTTCTACGTTGCCTCGAGAGAGCCAGTTAAATATTAAAGCGACAGGGTTTCTGAAATCAGGAACACTAACATAATATGAAACGTGACACATTTCTTATAAAATCGCGAATGTTCACACGTGTGGAGAAAAATCTCGGGCGAATATTTGGAGTGTGTGCTGATCTAAGATGAAAGAGGCGTCTCGTATTTCGCGACACCGCGAGCGCGTGGGCGAGCGCGAGGAGCAAGTATGAACAAATATTATACAAACCGTGTCAATAGTGAAGTTGAACTAACTTTATTTGTATCATCCAATTTGTCTCTTCAAAGACGGCTCCGTTATCTGGGGGAGGGCGCGAAGGGTTGAGAATAATTATGTTTACCTTTGAGACAAGGAACTTCGCCCCCGATCTAATTATGACCCCATAAAGGCTCATTTTAATTCAGTTATTCTTTCTGGAGACGAGGGGTTAAGAGCCGGCGGATAATAAATTGTTTGAAAATTGATAAAGCTAGTTGAATGAAGTTGTTTATTTACGCGAAAATTGCTTTTTGCAATTGTTTTGACGAAAAGTTTTGACAGCAATAATAATATGTTTATTCCAGCACAACCAGGTTGTGGGTGCAAAACTTGGCCCGCCATATAAATTACAAGAGTTACATATTATAAAGTTGCAAGTTATAGTGAAGTTATAAAGAAGAAAAATAAAAATAATACATGTAGGGAAAGAACATATAAAAAAAATAACTAATAACTACTTAAAAAAATAATAATACACATACATAAAATAACTTACTAAAATAAAAATAGCTATAACTTTAAAATAAAAATAGTTAATACCTTATTAAAAAACAATAACAAATAAAAATGTCGTGATATGCTAGAAAAGAGAAGAACTGCTCGTATTCGTGATTTTCCAACATTTTGGAAGACATTGGAATCACCTAGAAATCGGTGGAACACACAGAAATATATGGGAAAGTTACAGAAACGGAGGACCTGGTACAAGCGGCGTCACCATCGCGTCTCAAGTCAATGTTATTGTGATGGCGACAAAACCACAGAAACTACAATGCGAATTGACTACAGAAGCGAAGACAAGTAATTTAAATAAGACAAGGGAACCTGTGTGATAGAATTGAAACAGAGACACTGGACCAACTCAACTAGAACACTATTTCGTGATTCGTACTAATTGTCACTCGAGAATATCAATCATTTTCAAGTTGCAGACTTGAAAATGAATTGAATTAACAGGTTGAATTAACAACTATGCAACAATCAATCGTATTTGCATAGAAATTTTATTATTAGCATAGAAAAAGCATAATACTCGTAGCATATTAAAAACGAAACTAGGAGTATGCAGGAACATAGAAATAAAGTCTAAAATAAACAACAATAATAAACCAAAAAGGCACAATACGTATGAAAGTAGGAATATATTCGACCTACTTTACATATCTAAAAAGTACAGGAATGGAATATAACAAAAATATGATTTTCAAAATGAATAAAATTAAACTTAGGTATTATTCTGCTTGAGTTTAATTATATATTAATAGCTGTAACTCGTCAAAAATGAGGGTACTTTTATATGTCGGTTCCTAAAGAATAAGTAAATATTTATTTATTAAAAAAAATAAAGAAACGGCAAGAAATAGAAAACAGGAAAAAAGTTTTTATATAAGAAGTTACGGACTTTACAGGAAATTACGGATAATAATAAATTGAACGAAGAAAAAAAACGAAAAAAAAAAAAATGAAAAAAAAAAAAGAACGGAAATAATAATATTACAATGCGGTGAATATGTGACAATTTTACATTCTATTATTATAATTTATAAAAACAATTCTGTAGGTTCAATTTTATATTTTTTATGTACCTACCTACATTTCACTCGTCAGACAAGACTACTGACAGTGATAATGTAATTTAAACATTTGGGGTGACATGGGTCATGAGTCAAGAGACACAAATAAAGTAACTCAGCTACTCGGGACACCCCATTCGATTCAATGAATACATCGCCCAACTACAAGCACAACTCCCAAGTGAGGTTTGGAGTTGAACATGCTATCATAACAACCAACGCCCACTAAGTAAATTCTGCAGTGCAACGTGATTAAATATATGAATTATTTATTTAGTTTCACTAAGTGAATATACAAGATGGTAAAATCATAAGAAATTATGCATTATCGAAATTTCTAGAAATGACTGGGCTATTCTCGTAGATTCACGAAACATCGAGCAAACGATAACATATATGTAAAGGAATCAGCCGGCTAGTGCGCGATCAGTTCGATTGATGATGATCATTAAATCAGTTGTAAAACATAATTTTTTTATCCTGACATTAAAAGATAAATGTATTAAACAGTAAATAAAAGTAATGGCATATAAATCATTTTAAATCAAACAATGTACATCGATGTTTTGCTACCCAGGCATGGATTGTACTCAGTGTTGGAAATCCGCGACGTTTGAGTGTTCTTAAATAAGAACGTCTTATTTGATGTCGAAGCAAATCATGCGAACAAGTCGTTGCAATCTGTAGTTATGTCTAAAAGTTTTTTATGAATATTTTTTATTGTTTCCAACATCTATTATTTTTTTAAAAAATTATTTTGGAAACATACAATACAATGTAATAAAAACTTATATATAAAAAAAACGTTCATTAAGTATGACCAGTGAAGTTTTCTCGAAACTGGTAAAACTAAGAAAAAAATTATAAACATATAAATAACAATATGTAAAAATAAAAACCTCAAGAAAAATAACAAAAAGTAAGACAATTCGATAAAAAACTAATTTCTTCATCCAAAATTTTGTCTTGACGTTTCTCTAATTTTAGTGTTGGGATAATAATCACCAAATAGGAATATAGTTATCTAAAAAAAACTAACCAATAAAAACCAAGTTTTTATTATACTTCCTTTCTCTTTTACTAGTTGACTGAGTCGGGCAACGCTACGAAAGAGAGTAATAAAAAATTTTGAAAAATGGAAATTATACTATAATTATTAATTTAAAAAAAATAAATTAATAGATCATTTTTATCGTCACCATGAGTTTGCCTGTAAAGTTTCAGCTCGATTGGATCACGAGAAAAGGATTAAAAATCGATCCAAAGTTTTTTCGACAGACAAGCAAGCAGACGCTACGAGTTAAAAGAAAGGGAGTAAAAATAGGTAGGTGTGTCTGGCAGAAATAGAACGCAGTTTTCAATGGTTTTTGAAGATGTGAAAGTTATCGGAAAAATGTCGCTAATTTCATAAATACTAAGATAATGTAAAAAATATTCCTAACATACATACGTAAATGTATTATGAATAATTATTTTGCTATTTCAAAGAAGATTTATTAACAACACGAGTACTTATGTAAATTTTCTAGATATATAGTATCTTTAACATATAATTTTTATATAACACTACATTTCTTTCTGAAAAAAAAACATTTTTTGTGACATTATCTCTACGAGATATCCTGCGATGAATGTTTAATTTGGATATTCGTTACAAATGCATATTCCGACTTTTTTCGAAAATGTGGGTTTTATTAATAATTTATATCAGAATGTATGTGCAAGAATATATTTCTTAGGTCGATAAATTAGATAAAACTATTGTTTTTACATAGAAGTAATAAACTAAAAATTATTCATTATAATTAAAAAAATATAAATATTCATCGGCAGGCCGCGGCCAAATGGTTTGTTTTTAGTGTTTTAGGCAATTAAAATGAAGTTTATTACTTTGATATAAGAAAGAACGTTCTTTCTAAGTTATTGTCTTAATAAAAATGTAGTATAGTATATACCTTCTGATATGAATGAATAATAAAAACACATTTTCGCAAAAAATGCCGAAATATGCGTTTGCAATGAATTTCCAGGCCTTAATTAAAATGTCTTCCCCGAAAAATTCATCTCGGATATTTTTTTTAACATTTTAAAAATGACAGAGGGTCTTATTATTTCATGACACAAGAAAAGTTCTTCATGAAATTCCTGTGCTGTGGCACTTAAGTATAAAGGAATTGACTCTATCCTATTGAAAGTCACTTTAGAAAGACTTTAAGAGGCTCTATACTCGACGTAAGGCCTTTGGCTTGAGGTTTCAAGGGTCTTGTTCCTAAACAATGTGACATGTGGCCTCTTGTTTTGCAACTACCGACGTAACCAAATGAGTTACAACATTTCTATGTTTTTTACGAATATTTTATACACTGCATAGTTAGATTTCCGTTTTATGAAAAGATTATCAAAATTTGTGAAAATTAAATGAAGATGTTTAAATAGCAATGATTATTCGGAATTTGCAAACCATTTGCTAGAACATAACTATATTTTCAACATCAATTTAGGTTTTAAAATTTTACATAATAACAAAAATAACGTGCAATTAGATAGTTTAAAAATTCTAGAAATAAGAAATAATATTAACCTGAATATTTTTTCTTATTTCTAACAGTCAAATTCAATTCCCAAACAATCCTATTCTTAACATTTTTCCAATTATAAATAATAAAAAACCAAAACGTTGACAATCCCTCAATTATTTTCTAACTCCCCCCCACTTCTATTTACTCCGCATACTTTCCACTCCCTAGTTAATTTTAGTCTCTATAATGATAATTTAATAACTCCCTTTCTTTCTGTCGAAAAAACTTTGGATCGATTTTTAACCCTTTGTCCATCATCCAATCGAGCTGAAACTTTGCAAGCAGACTCATGGCGACGATTAGAATGATCTTACAAATTTTAGTTTTAAATAAATTCATAAATGTATTATAATTTTGGATTTTTCGAAATTTCGTAGCATCGCCCGACGCGCAACGCGTGGGGTAAGTGCCAAACCTATTTCAACTAGTAAATGAGAAAGGGAGTATAATAAAAACATGGCTTTTATGGGTTAGTTTTTTTAGTATACTTTTTGGGAGGTGTTTATACATTGAATAAAGAATATAAATATTTTGTGGTGTGTACCAAGTAATGTTTCATTTAATTATTAATTAAAATTTATTTAAAATTAAATTTGTGAATATACATTTTCACTCACAGCAATTACCTTCAACATCATTTCATTCGTAGATTATTATTTTTCGTACCGCGTTTGCCACGAATTGAGAATAATACATTTCACCGTACTTCGGTTTGCGAGTTCTTTATGTTAATTGTTTGGGTTACATATTCATTCAAATAATTTTTTACCAGCGAATCAGAAGATAATAAATTGCCTAAAATGGTGCCTAAATCAAAATTTTGGAAAGAATTCACGTCAGCCCAGCAATAAAAGAAGGCACGACCGAGCCTCGCGTGGCCGAGGAATAATTGCTTTTGTTTGGGTGCCACGAGCCACTGGCGTGTCGTGGATATCGTAAACACGTTTATGCATCGAACTTGTACGCTAATAAAATGTGATTTTTGATCGTCACGCACAGAACTCTACCGACTGTATCCCAAACTAGGTTGTATTGAAACTCTTTGTTACGGAAAACTTCACTAGAAATCAACACTAAGCAGAAAATAAATAAAAACTCGGAAACTGGGAGATCTTTGTGATCGCAATTTAGTTTCAAATTAAAAATTACATCGCACAATTAAAACATCACAACAGATACAGGGCGCTTTCAGAAAACAATTGAACTCCTTTTTTTCTCTTTTTCAGATGACAACACAAGCTTTCTCTTGTATTAAAATGTTCCATTTTTCAAACTTCAAACAATTAAAAATAATACAGTAGGTACCTACCTAACCACATTTTATCACTTCCAAACTGTCCGAAGTTTAAAAAATGGAACATTTTAAATGTGCTCATTTTCCTCATTTTATAACATTATACATTATCTTATATCTATAGAAAAGGTAAGGCATTATATTTCAACTACTAGGCATGTCTATAAATATGATTTTGGCTGTGTTTGATATCTTCTCTATATCTTTTGATTGCGTTTTTTCTTTAATCCTCAAATATATTTGTAATTTTGAAATTACGATTGATATTTATTTTGTTATTTTGACTTAAATGATCAGTTACTAACTCATTAAAGAATCATTAAAGAACGTAGAAAAAATCGATATTATTTTTAATAAATATGCTTTATCGCAATATTTTCTGAACGAACTGCAATAAATCAAAAATAAATAAGTTTCTACACGAAAATTGTGTTAATACATATTATTAAACTCTATTAAGTTATTAAACAAGTTTGTGAAAAGTAAACAGCTCCCGTTAACCCTGAACTGCTAACAGGGGTCGAATACAAACATGATCACTAATTCTTATTATGAAATATGTTTTCTTTCTTGTAAAGTCCAGGCATAGATATATACAATATTTAATATTTATTTGTTTTACGTGCAATTATAGAAAGCTTAAATTAAAATTTTCTAGTGGTAACTACCCTATTTTCTAAATAAAAGTATTCAATTTCTAACTTAATAATAAATTTTGATTTTAAATATATATTCTGTGGTATAATATAAAAAAGTTTTTAAAAATATGTAATTCAGATTCAGAACACTAATACAGCACAAATAAACGACATGATAAATAATGAAAAAAATCATAAAATAAAACAAAAAATATTTTTTATTGAAACAGAACGGAGAAAAGTACAAAACTATTTAACGAACTACAAGACTAAAAAATTAAACGGGACAAAAAATATAGAAAACTTATTAAAGAATTACTACAGTGAACTGTGATGTGATGTAATGAACTTAATCTGCACTTAAATATTGTCTTATATATTATTCTTTGAGGACTATTAAGTAATGTATGTAGTCTTAACATAGAACATTCCTGCAATGAATCGTTGTTCATTACGGCTGGGCCTTAAAGGGTTGTCGACCCCCGTAACGGATAGTCGGGGCAGAACTCTCAAAAGTATATTATTTATTACTCGGGGCAATATGGCCTCCGCAGTATATCTTCTTTTCTGTCCATACTTGCCAAGATTCATCCCTTACGGGTATTTTTTCCCCTCAGAAAGGGCAAAGATTCCGTTTTCGCCAAACCGTATTGGGGAAGCACCTACTTCAATAATTAATTACAAAAGTTTTTTCATATACGAATGAATTCTCTGCAGTAATTTAGTACTTGAAAATGTACTTTATGTTGCGCAGATATTACACAGGCTGTCTCAATGAGAAAAGGTAGATTTGAATTGCCCGACATTTCTGGGGATTTATTTTGTTAGGTACTTCATATTCAACAGGTTTCAATAGATTATGACAAATACAGTCAAAAGTCTACCAAATAGCTAAGAAAATCTGCAACTATTGCATCCAAATAAAAAAATAATCCGATATCTCACAGATGTGCTACTTTTAAATGCAGGTGCATGCAGTGAATATATTAAATAACAAATTTCAAAATGAAATATTTATCTGACAGAATATCACGATTTATGAAAATTTGGAAAATATAATAACACTTGTGGAAAGTGATATAAATGTTAAGAATGGTATACTTTATTTAACATAATACATATAATTGTTCGGTATTTACAGTTTTTTAGGTGTTTGATATTGATAAATTTGGATCTCTGGCATTTACATCACGACCCCCTCCTATTCCTTCCTCGTTCTTTACTTCCTCATCCTTCACGTCGTTAAGACCTAACATTCAACGAGTGACAAGTATTTTCATTTACCCAACTGATTATCGACCTCGACTTGTGGAAAATATTTTGTCACGCAATCGTCGCAATAGTGTAATCAGGTTTGTAAAGTGAGGTGTTGATAGTGTCGAACTCGTCAACCGTTGAAATTCAACTCTGATCGTCTAGGAGGAATGGAACTTTGTCAGAATCGGTGAGTTGTGCATCCTGTTCTTCTTTCATCCACTAATTATAAGAATCCACAAATCAATTTCGTTCTCGTATTACCCTCCATTCCCTTCCCGACTCCCACCAATTTCATCCCCAACTCTTTTCTCGATCCCGGCAATTTGCGTCAGGAACACATATGTTAACGTAAAGTCATACAACTCAGCCTCCACTCCTAGCTGAAATGTCGATCCCAAGCACGTGTAAAGGAGGAGGGATTTCCATCACAATCACTTTTCCTGTACCTTACCTCTTAATTCCTCATGCCCCTTTTCCTACATACAACAAATCTATTAATCACGATACTCTCAACTCTTTCCCTAATTGGCATTCAACACTCTTTAGTATTCTGATCGCCTCACCGTGGTGTGCCATTAAGTGCAGTGCTGTATTGTGGCCAGTGAGTTTGTTGGCATGCAACAACTTATTCACTTAAAAATTGCTTCGCTCTCTACCTATAAATGGAAGGCAAGGTGATTCTCAACTAACGAGGCTCAGAAACAACAACGACATACCTCAATGTACTCACAGCACGCCTTTGCTAAAATGATTTGTACATATGTAGGTTTACCTCTCTGTGTTTATATTTCACTATATTCATGGAAATAAATGTATAATGAAATTTATATACGTTATAAATGATAATTTTCAGTTTCTTTGCTGGATCCGAAAACTTTACAAGATCATTATAAATTTAGGCACAAAGTATCCACCTTTCGTACCCACGTTTATGTTCACATTTTCTCCCGCACGCCGTAAGGTTGGGTATTGTTCATAAAATATGCAAACTATTCATTCTTCTTAAACTCTGAGAGGTTCATAAGGACTGTGACGGCGGATCCTTTTACAGGACCCGAGGGTCCCTGGCCGCCCATTCCTCAACAATCCTTTCACTTTATCCATAATTTAAGGAGCCATACTTCATCCTCACCGGCGTGAGCTCTGAATCCGGTTCATTGCTTTGAGTAACAAGACCCTGACCCGCAATTTTCACACAAAAAGGTTTTGTAAAAAAAGAGTGATTTTATTTTACGTAAAAGTCATCCGGAGGATTGCTGGATCGTATTGGTAATCTTAATTTTTGACAGGAAAATTTGTTTGCTTGAGGCAGCTACAGGTTCTGGCGTCGTGATATTTACATACGTTAATCTGTTTGTAAATTTCTAGATCAATGTAACCTCTTTTCAGCTAGCATTTTATTTTCGTCATGAGATTTGAAGCTTTGAAATGTTCGATTGACCATCAGAAAATAATATTATGTTGCGGTAACCTGAATGATTCGTTTGTATTGCAGGATATACGAAACATGGGTAATATATAGAAAGAGTTCTATTGTATATTAAAATACTCTATGTGGAAGTATGCGTGTGGTATTACTATTGTCGTGGTCAGAGATTATGAAAAAGCCCGTTGGGCGCATTCAGATGCGTTTTGCGTCATATACTGTATACGTGAACACGTAAAATTTGTTATAGCGCATTTTAGGTGACGCTCGGTACGTGACAATAGCCATGACGACGAACGGCTTCACAATTATATCAAATAACGCTTCTTTTAAATACGTAAAAATCATCATCATCATCTACACATACATCCCCTCGTCCTAGTAGGATCGGGGGCCTAAAGGCTCGATAAGGTGCTTACATATTCCCCTGTTATATGGTGCTTTCATGTGCGTTAACCAGTGAAGACTTATTCTGTTTTCATACACTTTTTTGTTGCTTCCCAACTTAATTTAGGACGACCCAACGATCTCCTTCCTTCCGGAGTTGCTAAGGTGATAATTCTTGGTAATCGTCCCTTTTTTATTCGTAGAAAATGTCCAAGCCATCTCATTTATGATTTCTCTACCTATATGTAGGAGTAGAGGCTCCATGCCGAGTGTGTGCCTTATGTCGGCACTTGTCATTCTGTCCGTGAGCGTAACTTCCCCTTAGAGAACTCATTTGAGCAGCCTGGATCCTTGCTCTCACTCTCTCTGTTTGGATGCAAATTTAATGGCTATATTTTAAAGTGGGACTGAATTAATACTAATATAAAAACAAATTACCTGCATATATTACCTTCATATTCTCGTTTCTAGATAATGCTTGCTTAACATTTTTCTTGGCAGTTTTACGAATGTGGAGACCAACGGTTTTAATTATCACTTGGATTAAAACACAATTTAATTATTTTTGGTCTTTTTGCGGTCGTAATTTTTAGGCCTCCCTTCCGAATTCAGTATTTCGTTGGAAACCGCCGGAACCTTCACGGTAAGCCCCCGTTGGGGCGGTGGTGGCGCAATTCAATATATTTTTCTTAGATACCGAGGTAAATTAAATAATAATGTTGTTCCACTGGTCGCCTTTAGCCCTTGACGTTACAGTTAACGTGAAATTGTCAATTGGAAACACTTTCTAACATGTCAACAATGATTCTTATAACAGATACTCTGAAAAATTCCTCCTCAAAAAATGCGGTCACTCACGAATCTGCATCGAAAAGTATTTAATCACTTAAAAGCTCACGCTTAAAATTTATTATATTGAATACTCATTTTGATGATAAATGACAATCTATATTTTGTGTCAGAGTGCAAGAGTTGGAACAGATGCCAATATTTCAGAGTTTTTCGTATCTGGTAAATTATACAAAAAAATTAAAAAATTTTGACGTTGATTTACTAATATTTTATTTCAAACGTCTCTATTAATAGGCATATCTTATATCGGCCTTAGTGACGGTCTCATTCTCAGTCTCAGTCTCAGTCTCAGCCTCAGCCTCAGTCACTGTGTTGTCTCTATCCTATTATTATCTTATATGAGGAAAACCCATCTCTCAGAACCCAAATGCCACTCGATGCATATGCGCAACTTATGGAAGGATGTGCGGTTCCAGAATAAGGCTCCTCAGCCATGCTAGGATGCAAATCAATAAAACGTGCAGACTTCATCAGAAGAGAAAGATTATCTTATATTTAATATTTTATTTTGTTATTTAATTTAATAAATCATCGTCTCATCTCATATCATATATTGGGTATAAAAGCACAGGCAGCAAAATCCAAAAAAAAAAATTCAATTCAGTCATTAAGGGTTACTAATTTATATTGTAATGAATTCGAGATTTTATAGAAACATAACCAATGAATTTATACAAACAAGATTTTGGAAGAGATAAAATCTTTAATTCAATACTTTTTAAATTTGTAAACCTCGGCGACTGCATTAAATTTTTAATTTTTGTTTTGGATGTTGCTGCCTTTGCTTTTAAACCCCACATATCATATGTATATATTTTATGTTACGTTATTATTTTTATTAAATTTTATTTTATTTTGTTTAATTGTATTCTTTTTTAGGATTTGCCTTAATATAGTAATACATTTATGTAAATCAACCCATCGTACATTATATAATATAATATATATTAAACTCAGTAGAGGTAACAAGGTTAATATAATTTATAATAATCAAAAACACATTCTTTAATCAAGAATATATTTTTCAGAACAAAGTTCTGTGAAATTTAAAACCAAATTAATTAGTCAATCAGAAAGACATACAGAAAAATCAAATCCGCGAAAAAATATTTATTTATACGAAAAAAATGCAACTTCACAATAAGAATGTGTGCTTGAATATAATATATGTGTGTAGTATCAAATGTGTCAAAAACAAAAATGAATTAAAACGGTTAATTCTGGCGTCAATTGAAAAATGAGACTTACAGATAAGGTCGATATGTATTCACGGAAATTTAAGATGCTGCTATAGCATAATTGGTTAACGTGCCTGCCCCGGAAAGGAGGAGATCCGCGGTTCGAATCCCAGTAGTAGCCAAATATTTTTTCGTGGATTTGATTTTTGTGGTTGTCTTTCTAATTGTTTAATTAATTTGTTTTTTAATAATAATCTGTCATAAATAATCTTTCCAATTAAACGCCAAATCTATCAATAATATAGTTAATTTTATTTATTTATAATTTTTGATAAGTTAACGATATTTTGTGAAAGATAGCTTGATTTACGTAAATATATGTATATATTAGGGCGAATCCTAAACAATTTTATATGAAGGTACGAGTACGGGATTTACAACCGCGGAATGTGGTATCTACGAGAAACCAATCCCCGCGGATAGGGAGGGTCGACTCTACATATTTCAAATTTTTGTCGAGACCATTTTGTGGGGGCAAATATGTCGGGTGACCTTTTTACCTTTAGCGTAGTACGAGCAAGACGCGTAGTGCGCGACAAACAATATATATAAACAAATTATGCAAATGAATCGTAAAAAAAATTAAGGATAAATTCTAATTTTATTACACACGGAGACGAAGCTAATTAATTTATGAGAAAAGTGGATGTAAGATAATAATTTCGTTGTCTGTCCGCCCATTCGTCTGTCTGTCTGTCTATCCCCGGAACTTCGTGTAACGTCCGTAACTTATTTACCTATATAAAGTGTGTTTTTTGTTTTTTTTATTGTAAATTTTTTTTTTTTAACAATTTTTTTTTCTTATAGGATTTTATTTTATATATAAATAAATAAAAACATATTCCTTAGGAACCGACATGTAAAAGTACCGTCATTTTTGACGGGTTACATCTAGTACGTAAATAAATCATTGATTTTATGTGTTATATGGGTTTAGGTTACTGTCAAGAAAATATATGTTAAATAGACCACATTTATTCAATATGTACTATACAAAGTTAATTTAGTAAATTAATGTTAAATGTTCAGTGTTAAAACATTAAAAAAGTAATTAAAAAATTATGTAATGTCTTTGAACTGCAAGAAAATATCTAGATAAAAATCTATTAAGGAATGGATAAGTAAGGCGCAGTCAGGTTTTCTGTGTACTTGTTAGTTTATTTTTACTTCATTATTTATCCCACAGGCGAGTGCACGTTCACTGCATTCAATCTATTTTAGTCCTCATTTTGCCAGTTTTTAGACTCATTGACTGTTTCATAGAGCTCTAATCTTGCCTCCAATCGTACTGGCTTTAAGGAGACGGACTAGCGGCAATTTATATAGAATTTTGACTCTATTAAAAAGACTCAATAGAAAGAGACGTAAGCCTCCGGCTTTGGGGGAAGGGAGATGAGCGATGAGCTCGCTACCATTTCGGTTATCAAACAGATCTGGGCAGACAAGAACTTTGATATCTAAGAGTATTTATCTGAGTAACGGACAATTAGAAGTTTACCGATGGTTTTCCTGGCCGGAAAGCAGGGGCGTGCATCAATATATATAATCATGAAAGCTACGTGTCATTGTATTTTCTGCGAAATAATTATAAACTAGATATTTGTTTGATATATAAAAAGATGGTATACATCTGTTGAAATTAAAAGCCGCATTGAGCAAGCTCATGAAACCTTTATCTGTATGAAAAAAAATTTCTGTATGAAATATCATAAAATAATTTCTATATTATTTTATGGAAGCGTGGACACTTATCGAAGAATTAATTAGGCGACAGAAGAATACTCAAACTAAGCTCTGACTTTTACAGAATTTAAAATTCAATTTCATATTTAATTTAATATTAATATTCAATAAAGTTCGCAGAAATTTGAAGGTGGGGTAAAAGATGTATCATTTATGAAAGACTAAAAACGTACATATGACTCAAATTTTTCATAAATTTGAGTTATATGTACCGTCAAAATTCGTACTGTTTTTTTTGTCGAAATTTTATTTTGATACTGACCTGAAAATTTGATGTTCTTCTCCCCTGCCACGTGAGTCAGTTAGTCTCGGGCGGTGATTCTAATTATAATATTTTTATAAGTTCTTTATAAAAACTATTGCTGCTGAATTTACTGGAAATGCTGGTGAACCAGAATTGACATTATCTGATGTCGTAATAGAAGGAGACTCCCCTTTCAAACAGCCTTACAACTATAAAATAGAAACTCTTAACAGCATTATTTTTTCATCCATAAGGTGAATTTCTGGTTGGTATTTAGATATATGTAGGCCTACAGTACATTTAAGGTATCATAGTGAGTACACACATCAAATTATGTCGTACTTCAAACTACACACACTTCAATTTTATGAAATTTTTTGCAGATTTGTATGCAGTTGATATAGCTTAAACGTCTTTTTGAATTTCCACTCCTCCATCAGATTTAATTTTTTGAGAAGTTGATGTAGCTAAATAAGGAAATTTTGGGACCGAATGATGAAATGCCCGGAAACTGAAACAATTTCTCTCCCCTAGGATTTGAAAATTTTGCAGTAGCACACTTTTCAAGAAACATTTCTTGTAGGTCATTGTAGTAGATAAAGTTTTGTAGTATTGTACTAGAATTACATCACTTCATGTAGTTTATTGAAGTACATGAAGTGTGTAATATTTCGGTTCCTACTACAAATGTAGCACACACCTTGCAGTCTTCAAAGTAGTGAACGTGTGCGTGTTGTCTTCATTTTGAAATGTAGTTTTTCCGTTCACTAGAAAATACAGCGCATCGTTCATTTAGCACATCGATTTTAGCAGCATAACAAAAGTTCATTCCTAGTACGCCACTGGTGAATAGAATATCTACTGTATTATCGATTGTCGATCAGAAAATGACGCTAGAAAAATATATCCACAATCAGCTTATTGAAATGGCTGAATATTAATCATTCGCAAGTCGTAAATCATTTTGAACGTTATGTCCGACCATATACTAATATTAAATATATATTTTATTCCTCATGGTTTTCGCTGTTGGGAAGGCCAATCAATCATGTCGCATTTCGAAAAAATTCTCTGACAACGCGATGCGGTGATTACAAACATAATTACTTCACAATAGTTGTACTCCGTACGAAAATAAATAATAAATACATAGTAATTAAAACAGAAGTAATGTATTTTATTAGTTATAACGTGATTTGTTATTTTCATAGTAAATCGGTATAATTGGTAAAAATAACTAACATGAATCACAAAACATTGAAATAATATAGTTGTTCAAATTGAATACTGTGACACAAATGACAGTAATCTTATCAATTTACAATCATCATTCCATCATCATCCAGACAATACTTTTTTGTTAATTTAAGTGTTACTGCAGCATTAATTTTTTAAACCATTTAGGTGAAAAAAATTCCGAATTTATTAGAGAAAAAATATTATACAAAACTTAAAATGTCTTTGAAGGACAACAATTTATTAATTTTATTTACATAAATTAAAAAAATATTTACAAATCAATTAAATTCTTCTACATCGTGAATAGGGATTGAAAAAGAAGACTAATAACACATAAGGGATGAACATTTTTCGTTTAATAGTCGAACATGGTGTTATATCCTTTGAGAACGTAATACTGACATTTGACTCAGTTTCGTTATCTGCATCATTTTCTAATGGTCTAACATGCAATAAAATTAGCATAACAATAAAATTAAATATTATGAATATCCAAAATCTTTTTGCAAATATTATAGTTTTATAATTATTTTCACATTTGTTCCTGGTAAATTATTCAACTCCCATATACGTATTTTTGTGTTCCAATAAAAATTTATAATAATCGTCGTAGACTGATAAAGACTATTGGCCACGATACGTGTTGATTATTCAATATATATCGGCTTTAAGTCTTTTAATTTTCTTCAAAATTTTCAATTTCCCTTTATGGCACCAATTTACAAATAAAACAATTAAAACTTTGTTTTAATCATACTTAAATTTTGTTTTAAAAATTCAACATGTTTCGGGAGCGATGTTCCATTCTTCAGGACAGTAAATATACTATGTAAAATAAAAGATCAAGTATAGACAGATTATTTATGATAAGAGGGCTTAGAGTTTTTAATATTTTAGTTCTAAAAGTAATACATTTCGAGAATGTTCTCTGAATTTAAAGCGGTTAAGTATAATTTATGGTTAAATAATCAAAAAATAAAATAAATAATCAATCAGAAAATCCAGTACTTTTTAAATTAAAAAAACGATCGAAAATTTCAGTTTGAACCTTTGCCATTTTTTAGCAAATATATATATTTAGAAATCTGTTGATCATGTAAATAATATGTAATAATAACAAATAATATTGTTTTCTTATTTCGAAGGATCCGAACCCTAACAGGAGTGGGTACCGTGAAACCCGCTTTTTCAAAGGCAGTCTCGGACACATTTAATAATATTTTTTATAAAATGTTGTGTAAAGATTTTTGAAATATATATCTTTGATGTATTCAATATGAATAATAAATAATTGATAATTTTTTTTTCAAATCAGCATTTCTTTGCCAATGACTAGGCATGACCCCCTAATATAAAGTTAAGATAGGTGAGGTTAGGTTTGGTAAGGTTAAATCAGGTACTGAAAGATGTCAAGAAGGTTCAAAAATCGTGAAATGAACGTAGGAATATTTACTTGAGACTTATGCCAGAATATGTATGTGTGTGATAATTAATTTTTTTTTTAGATTTAAATTATCACACTCACAGTGCGCCGGAGACGTCGCCTGGAATATCCAGGCACAGGGGAATAACGGAATAAATCTAGCACTTGGTCAGAAGCTCGAATGTAATTACTGCTCGCACGGCCACATAACAGGAGCTCAACTTTATTAAGTGCTTCTACACCACCTGACTTATAAACTTCCACACGTGCAATTCCCTGCATTATCCACTGGCCCGGAAGCGAAGCCTGGCGATTAAACATGTTTCAATGCGAACGACTATTCTAACTAATTAACCAACTTACCATCGCGCCGATTCCCGCGGGGGTAGGCAGAGAAGATAGAGTTTCGCATGCAAATTCGTCGATTTTCGAGGCTCCTAACATAACCATCTTCCAATATCCAAGTATATCGTGTTTTCTGCGACCTCTACTAGCTCTAATAAAGCATAAAATGAAGTAAATGATAAGTTATATACAGGATTATTTGGAAAACATTAATAACCTCGCTGGACTATATTCCTGTCTTGATTATGAGTCGAAAATGTTCAAGCTATTAAGACCTTATGTCAATAGTTATGGAGATATGCAACATCAAAGTTTGTATTTTGTTTTTCAATATTTCTGACTTATTTTTTGTAAAACGTTGGACGATCATTACAGTATCTTATTTTGATTACGAAAAATGAAAAATTTCCAATTCAAATTCATAGATTTTTATTATTTTATTTGACTTTTTTCATATTCGATATAAGTTACTGTAATGATAGACCAACGTTTTACAAAAAATAAGTCAGATATATTGAAAAAAATGCAATCTTTGATGTCTCATATCTCCATAACTATTGATATTAGGTCATAATAGCTTGAACATTTTCAACTCACAATCAAGGAAAGAATATAGTCCTGCGAGGCTATTAATGTTTTCCAAATAATCCTATATAGGTAATTGTTGTAGCAAAAATAAGGAAGTAGGTAGGTAGATAACATAATCAATAATTTGAGCCCTAGTGATTTGATGGTCGGTGGTTCGAGCCCCATTCCAGGACATTATCAAGTTAGTCCTATTCTCATAGCACAAGCGTTTAGCTTATTTTGAGAATATTATTCGTATCTCTATTTAAAAAAATAAAATAATAATAATATTTAGAGAAAACATAGCAAGTAAGTATAATATTAGCTTTCAGAAATTAAAGATACTGTAGGTATGATAAGAGTGACTGCTTCTGTAGAAAATATAGTAGATAGTAGATAGTTAGTGATAAATAACTCATATATTATGTATGTACTACAAAGTTTAAACAAAAAAATATTTTAAATTTAACAATCACGAAGTGACTGCAAAATTATCCAATGATATATATATATGTACTATTATATCCTTCTTCTCCCTTCATCTTCATTCTTCATCCCAACTCACTATCATCGTTGACTGTTGGAATCAGCTCTCCTTGTCCTTAGGCTGTACGTTATTCTGTCCTGGATAAAAACCAATCTGTGCCTATGCATCTGACCATCCCTTTGCACTACCTATGAATTTTTTGGTCTTTCTCTGATTCATCGAGATCGCCTGTTTAATAACGTGATTGTGTGCTCTACGTCCAATGTAGCCATGCCATCTCAATTGCCTTTCCTACTTCTTGCTATGGATGTCAGTAGCGCTCAGGCTTCCACGAATGCAAGAAATTTTTATTTTGTCTCTTAGAGTCACTCCACGTTACCATCTCAGTATGCGCATTTTTCCGTGAAGTTGTCGTTTATTTGGCTGTGAATTTTTGTCCAACGATTGTAATCAGACGTCAACTATTATATTGTTCTTCTTCTTTAAGAGTCTTGTCGGGTCTCACCGACGATCACCCGAGAGAAGCCATCTCGATTTTGGGTAGCTTGCGGCACCTCCTCGACTGTTCTTATCCCGGTTCATTCTCGGATATTTTCAGAAAAGCTGTTTTCTTTCGCCTCCTCTGCGGCCTTCAATCTTCCTTTCGACAACCAACTGAATTAGGGTATATTTTATGTGACCCCTCTCATTGTGACCAAAATGTGTGTCTTACGGAGCTTGATTGTTGTAAACAATTCTCTATGGACATTGGCTCTGCATAAGATTTCAGCATTATTTATCATGTCGGTCCAGGATATCTTTAATATTCTGCGGTGAATCCACATTTTGAACGCCTCTGAGTGGTTTATACCAACCTTAAGTGTCCATGAACTAATCATGCGTAACATTATAAGATCAACATTTGTCTGAGCTTCAGATTGATATCGTCATTGCATAAAACACTTTTTATTTCCTCTTTTACTTTTATTCGTCCACCCCTATTCTGACTCTTACCTTCTCATTCTTTTTCAACCATTATTTAACTCATTTCTTGATAAACTTTTTCTTTTTCACATTCAATCACTTACCATTATTCATTCTTAACATTGTTTGTTGCTTACTACTATTCATTAATTAATTCAAAATAATTAACTTTAAAATATAAAATATCTTATCTAACTTTATTCTTAACATCTTTGAATCTTTTTTAAATAGTCTATGAAATAAACACTACGCTTTTACATTATATGTTTAAAAAAACCGTTAAGATTCCTTAACAAATAAATAAATAAATAAAATTATACGATGTACGAGTCGCTTCTATTATGCATCTAATTTCCACTTCAGGAAGTTTTCAGTAATGGTACTGCCCAAGTACTTACTACTTACTGTTTTAATCTCTCTATTTTATTGTATTGTAATAATTAAAATATATATTTGTAACAGATTTGTCGACTATATAGTGCCACGAGTAAAAAATCGACCTGTTCTTGTAACCGGGAGACTGTTTTGTCTCCTAAAGCTTAAAAACAATCGTACCTCATACCCTATTAATCTGTGTAAGGTACTTCCCTCTACATCTTATGACACAATTTATCTACCAGCCGAGGAATTTCTGGTATTGCCAATGCTATTTTCCAATACCTAGGAAGTATTCACACTATTCACCTGAATTTCGGGCGGACAAGTAATGGAGAATCGTGTTAGTAATATTGTTACCCATCAAACTGTTGTATCGAAAACGCCCCGATGTACTTCGAAATATTCCAACATGGATGCTTTATGTGGAAAAGCCATTGTGTGCGATATAATTATTATTATTGACGTAAACATGGTATACAATAGAGAATAGTGTTTGAAATTACCACGTGATGAAATGTAATTTGCCGGTGTTTCGTTTATTACTCGCGAATATTACAGGTAAGGTTGGCAATTAAAATTACAATTTCTGGCCGTGCAACATGGGGTTTTGACACATTGTTAATAACGCTTTCCATAATAATTTGCATAATGTTGCTTAACGGTATTGGACCAACATTTTTTGTTGCAGAATAAAAATAGACAACGCAAGCAAAATTTTAATTAATAATTTGATATGTTGTAAATTGTTTTTTGCACATTATATTCGTTTATACTAAATAACAGACAATCTAGAACAGGGGTGGCGGACCTATGGTACGCTATGTCATACGGGGTAAGGTGGTACAAGAGCGCGCAATTTTGGTTTCAGAATATTTGTAAATAAAAGTACACATAGTAGGGAAACAAAAATAATTAATTATGATATATATTAAAGATGTCTCATAGAGACAAAGCTGTTTTTTCGTCATATAAAAAAACAGTTTACAGTTTCCATTTCTCGAATCTTCATTGCAAAATTGCAATAATGAGACAATGTAACGTATGTCGCGTAATGTAAGGTTTAACAAAATTTCCACGCGTTCAGTATTGAGGTATTTATTATTCAGTATATACAATATTCAGTACAGTATTCAGCATTTACAATATTCAGTACAGTATTCAATATATACAACGTAAATTCCTAAAATTTATCAATTTTAAGCTTCATATTCCGATCGACCAAATAAACTACAAATATTTGCAAACTAATCTTAATCTCCTAACCTTGGAAGATCGAAGAAAATTAACAGATTTAATATTCCTTTTTAAAATATTACACTCAAATTTCGACTGTTGCGAACTCCTGAATAGTATTAATTTTAAAGTACCTAACCGTAGGACCCGCCAAAACATGCTGTTTTATTGTGACAATTTTGACACTAACTATCGTTCAAATTCTAGCATACCTCGGATGCACAAACTTGGCAATGAACTACCTACATATGTCGACATTTTAAATCTATCTCTCTCAAAATTTAAAAAATCATTATATGATCATTTCTTTTCAAAATATTATATTTTTATATAATGTCTTAAATTTTTTATATATACCTGGCTATTCAAATTTAATATTGCTATATTATCGGTGAGTAAAAATTTCTGAGATCACTACTTTACACTTTTTTGCATATATACTTTTTTTACATATATGTCTAACCTCATTATGTTTAAACTATGAATATATACTTTTTTACATTTATACCCTTTATTTTTCTTTTACATTTAATCGTTTGTTGTATTTTAATTATGTATAAACCTGTTGTAAAAGGCTATTAAGCCGTGTAATTAATAAAATAAAATAAAAAATAAATAAAAAATATACAACCTGTCGCGCACGCTGCTCCTCTACTCGAATCTCGATACTTTATTTAATAAATCGGTCACCAAAACGTAGCCTATATTAAAAGCTGGCGCACATAAGGATGTATATTATTCCTGGCAAGTTCAGAAGGGTGGGAATATACCTCTTCAATGGATTACGACCGGTACGAATAACCATTATTCCGAAAATAAACAAAAACGCTAAACGCGGTAAAGTTCTTTCGAATAGGGAAAACCTTCTCCGACGGCCGGCTCCCGCTCCGAGAAAAAAACCACTAAAATGGTTAAGAACGCGTGGAAAAACGGCATTTGTATAAAAGTTCAGCCGTTCAGTACGCGAAATTTCATCTGCTTTTGATCCTTTTGTGTAGAATGGTGGAACTTTACCCTACGTGCTTTTTGAGCGGAAAACTGTTTCGATTACCGATTTCATAAATGATATCTGGCAGAAATTTATGAATCTTTTATTTTCGCGCTGAAATTTTCAAACACGTCACAACAATTTTCAGTCATTTACAACCATAATACTCATAAACGAGTGGAAAGATGCAAAGTATTAATATGAGCTGTCTATATATTTTTGTGATTAAGGCTTCTGGTCGTTTAAAAAATATTCTGAAAATGATTAGCAGTTAAATCAACGTTTAAAGTTACTTAAAACGAATTAAACACAACGCTATTCTTAAAATCACACTATTTTGCGAGCTATCACGCGTCTTTGAACGCTTTTTTATCGCTGCGAATACTTTATTTAATATTCACTAGAACATTATATGGTCCAAGTATATCAGTTATGGACATTATATGACTTTTAATTAAATAAACTTTTTTTATCTATATAAAATTCATCATCAACAAGGTCTAGAGCGCAGGTGGTTAAGAAGAAATGTGCATATATTGCACACAGCTCACAATAAGATACATTTCCAGGCATTTTAAAGCCATTTAAGGCTTTAAAATGCCAAATATGGCGACATCAGTTAGCCGCTTCTTTAAGAGGCCCCAGTACACGATTTTCGTATTTGCTCTCGATTTGCTAAATTAACCGTAAACTTATTAAATTATTTTGCTAAACATTCGGACACTGCACTATTCCTTCTACTTACCAATTCGTTACAGTATTTCGATTCATTAAAAAATTTATAAGCAATCTACAAAATGTTGGTCAATATAGCTTATTACTTTAATTTAAAACGTGTTTTTATTTTTAAAAAATTACCGCAGTTTTACAAGAAATGACCGATATATGACAACACAATGTACAAAAGCAAGGACCCCTTTGAGCTTGGAGTTTTGTCTACTTTCGCTGAATACAAAAACATTTTTTCATCGAAAACCACTAATTAGATTCCACTCCAACCGGTAAAGCCGACAAGTAATGGATTGCCCTCCCCCGCTAATTAGAGCTGGAAGTTTTTCGGCATTCGACTGATTCGGAAGGTTTTCGGCGTCACAAAAATTACCAGCTCGTTATGGTGTCATTGCCGAATGTGCCGACTCATGTGGAGCCAATTTCACACTGTCATGGCGACGGACACTGGTGATTGCTTAACGTCACGCGAGAGCTTCACAGCTGATTTCCGTGGCAGGGTGTTCAACCCTTTTGGGCAGAGCTTTTAATTTTTAATACCTTTATTACGACTGCTAAACTGGGGCTACAGTGTACTGGATATATGTATATGCGTATTTCCTAATTTATATATTTTTTTGTCGATAATTTTTTTATATAGAGATATCAGAGATATTTTATATAGAGGCATCAAAGAACGAGATACCTACAGGCAGTAGACCTCCAGAAAGACCACCAATACGATGGAGGAACAGCTGGTAATTCCATGTGCCGAGAAACAACAGGACATGCTCCCAACACAAGCAGAAGATGAAGACTGTTTCATGAGAAGGAATATAGATTCTTTAGCATACTCCCTTAAAATATATGAAAGGTTTCAGATTTGGAACATGTGTACATCCTTTTCAGACCGACATTATAACTACTCCGAATTTTGTAAAATAAAAATGAAGACCATAGTAAAAACGGCCCGTAGATGTCAAATTATAGGAGGTCAGTTTTCCATTTTCCAGCCGCCATATTCGAAAACTAGCATGCAAAAATGTAATAGAAAGGGGCTATAGTGCTTTAGCTACAATTGTGTTGTTGCACAATTGTATTAAAATGGGACCTGGCTATCTATGACACATTTCCTCCTACGCTCGCGCAATTATATGAAGAGGGGCCCTAGGGATTAGCTAAAAATAAGACAATGTAATAAATATTGTGCTTATATAATTAAGAGTTCCTCTTATTTGGCAAATTGTTTCAAATTATTAATAATTAAACATGTTTGTCGTGCAAAATCAACATAAATTAATAAAATGCTTAGTAATAATAAGTCTCAAAACGAATCTGAGGTGAGGGTATAATTATCCAAAAGATGAGAAAAAAAAACGTAAAGGTAAAATTTTATCTTCTATATTATCATTTATAGCATCTTTTTGTGCGCTCCATGGAGAGGCGGCCATAGCAACATGCGTGAAACGGCCGGTTCGGGTTTGGTGGCCCGAGATTCAAACCCCATCTCCGGCTGTTTTTTTAGCCGTGTATTCGAAAGAAATTACGAACGTTACACGAAGTTACGGGGGCAGACAGACAGACGGACGGACGGATGGATAGACAGACTGACAGACAACGAAATTATTATGTTTGATGGATATGGTAGGGTACCACATCGACGGGTGCGTTCAAAGCGCGACGTAAGAAATTACCATTTCTTTATGGATGTGTTGAATTGCACATTTATTTAAATAATTAAATAAAAAGCAAAAATGTCTTTCACTTTGAACTGATGTGTTATATTTGATAGTGAACTGTACATATATTAGGACCGCGCGTAAATTTTGAGAAATTCCTAAGAGAGGGCAAAGCTTGTACTATATAACACTGGGGAATATTGTTACTATATTCTTATCAAAGTTACTTTAATCATGTTGCTTTAATATTAACAATCATGTTGCTTTAATTTTCATTATGTGTCATTTTGCTCAAGTGTACACAACAATTTTTTTTAGCATTAAATATATCGAATTATGTACCAACAAAACAGCTTTTGCGGGATGTTTTACATTCAGTTGCGTTACTTGATGAAGATTCATGTCAAACGGAAGATAATCTCGCAGAATCATTGAGAGTTGATCGTTCAACCATCTCTAGATGTGATGTATACAAATACTGACAATTATCCAAAAGCAATAAAAATGGGTCCAAACGAACTGAAGACGAGACGTAGAAAGGCGATTTTTTATTTGTGAATAGCTAATTCAACTGCAGAATCGAAAAGGTTTTTTTCATCGTATTAGCACTGGCAATTAAAAGTTAATACACTACGATAATCCTAAGCATACAAAATCGTGAGGTAAGCCCGGCCATGCACCAACATTGGCAGCAAAGCCGAATATCCATGGTCCATATTCATCTCATGCTTTGTATTTGCTGGGATCTGCTTGGTGTTGTGTACTATGAGCGGTTCCTAATGCTGATACTTGGAAACGCTGAAATGGTCTTACTCCATCGCTTCTCCAGATATTGCTCCTTCTGAACACTATTTGTTTCAATCAACGACTCATGACCGGGCTGAGCAACACTTTACTTTTTGTGAAGATAGCAAAAAAGTCGATTCGTGGATATCCTCAAAATACGATTCTTTTTTTTGACATGGTATCCGTATCTGCCAGAAAGATTGAAAAAAGTAATGGCTAGTGATGGACATTAGTTTCAATGATCAACTTATATCTACTTCTTAAAAATAATGCTATAATTTTATAAAAAATGCCTCAAAATTGATGCACGGTCCTATTCAATATTATTTATTTATTTATTATGATAAGTTAATATCATCATCATTATCATTATAAGTCTTTTTCTATCCACTACTGAATGAATTGTATCTTTAATTGAAGATTTGATTATTTAGCCAATTAAGTTGCCTGTTGGTCTCTTGACTGCATTCGTCCAGTGGTTACCATCCAGTAATGGTCATTTTTGTTGCAATTAGTACAACTAGTGCAATAGTCTTGAAGATATTTTATTATAAAAAATGATATATTTAAATAAAAAAATCGGGTGAGAAGATTCTTGTGCCAACCCTTACCAGTTCTGGCTGGAAATATCCTCTTGCAACTTCACGTCAAGTTTAAATTATTATAAATTCAAATCATCACCCCCGGATGCTGATCCGCTATCTATTTTTGCAGAGATCCTATGCAATTGCCCAATCCAGTTACAATTTAAATAGATCAGTATAGCCATTCACTTATAAATACGGACAAAGTATCCGCAAAATGTGGAAGGTTCCGACAAAATAAATGCATATGTCAAAAAATATGCACAGAATCATACTTGAATAATAAAGCTATATCAAATAATTTGCATAGACAAGAGACTGAATGCAATGGCGAAAAGATCAATGCAATTATTGTATGTGTGTAGAGGGTTATTTGAAAAACATTAATAACCTCACAGGACTATACTCCTGCTTTACTTATGAATCAAAAATGTTCGAGCATATTAATAACTAATGACCTAATATTAATAACTAGTTGTGCCCGCGCGATTTAGATTTTTAATACACTATTTGGATCGTCATAGAACTTTCGCGAACCTTCTAGAACATTCTCCTTCCAAAACTTTCAAGAAAAATGTACAGGAACCTTCTAGACACACCGACATATTCTGCCACTCAGTTTAGAATCTTGTAGAAATTTCGGGAATTTTCTAGAACCTTCTCCTTCCAAAACTTTCTAGAACAGGTTTTTCCGGAACCTTCTAGACTCACCAACACAGTCGGCGCGCCTATTTTGAAACAACCTGAAGTATTTGCGGCCTTTCCATAACAAAACAATGTGTTAGAAAGCACATTTTCGTCACCCACTCCCACCCACGCACAGCTACCTCCACCAAACTCGCATATTTTCGACGTGACACGAAGGGCTATCCACCACCATAACCACCGGTGGGTGGATGGGGCTGGTTTTGGAGAAAACTTGGCGGGTAGGGAAACCGGGTTTCTTTATTATAATAATATATATATATATATATATATATATATTATATGATTGATTGTTTATGGAGATATGCGACATCAAAGTTTGCATTTTTTTTCAATATTTCTGCATTGTTTTTTGTAAAATGTAGAATTATCATTATTGTAATTTATGTCGAATATGAAAAATTCATTCCTTTTAATACAGATCAAATAAAATAATAAAAACTCTCCAATTCCAATTGGAATTTCTGCAGGGCTTTTTAATTTTTTTTAACTTGTATTGAAACGAATTAATTTTTATTTTCTAGGCATACTTAATTCATGTCATTCATCACTCTATAGAAAAAACACTTGAATAAAATGATGTCCTCAATAAACAAAAGAATAAAGCCAAAATAAATAAAATAAAATTGTTGTCTTATATAACACATTCATATAGGTAACTAACTGCTCTTAAATAAAAAATATTATTGTTGGAAAAATATGAAACGAACAATATAGTGTCTATTTTTTAAAAAATAAATTGAATAGTTCAAAGCTTCTTATCACATATTAAAAATGACGTTGCATGCTAAAAATAAGTGCGTTGATCTATTAATTCTAGACGGAATAAGAAAAATATAATTCCGACTCTAGAATTTCAAGCAAAATTTCCGGGTTTATAAGATAATTTTTTTAGATGTATAAAATATTTAAAAATGCGTGAAATTACAATTATAATAATTTTGTTGTCTATCTGTCCGCCAATCGTTACTTCGTGAAACGTCCGTAATTTCTTTAAAGTTTCTCCCTTCTTTTATATATAAAAATCTCTTTTTTCCTTTTTTATATATAAATAAATAAATATTTATTCCATAGGAACCAAGATGAAAGTACCGTCATTTTTCACGGATTACAGCTTACAGCTAGTGTTACATATAAAAGTCAATATCAAGTTTGAAACACAAATGTCTAGAACATAATATAATTTTTTAAATGAATAAGTAAGGGGTGGTATTGCTTTTTTTACCAGAGAAAGGGCAAAAACGATAATGGTTGTGGCATTATCATGGTTCGAAATTTAAAGGTGATAAAAAGCAAACCAATTTCCCTGCGTCAGAGCTGGAGCCGCTAGCGCAGCGAGGCCAGGAGCAGAACAGTCATTACCAGTCCCTCCCTGGAATACCTAATTAAAAAAAAATAAAAGCTGATAACTAGGAACTGTAAATAGTTGAAATATTATTGACTTATTATTACTCCCTTTATATTCACTCGTGGCGTCTGCTTGCTTGCCAGCTTGCCGTCAACAAAAACTTTGGATCGATTTTTGACCCTTTTCCCGTGATCCAATCGAGCTGAAACTTGGCAAGTAGACTCGTGGCGACGATCAAGAAGATCTATCAAATTTCCGTTAAAAAAATTTAATAATTATAGTATAATTTCGGATTTTTAGAAATTTTATTGGTTTTTTCAAATTGGAATCATTAGAAAAGTTTGATTACGGCGGCCCGATATCGTCGCGGAATATTTTCTAAATTTGAATTACTCCGTCGGTATGCATAATAGGTACTTTATTACGAATGTCGAAAATCTAAATTGACTGACAAATGTTTTTAGAATTTAATCTTCAAAGCATGAAGCTCAAAACATCTGACATTTTAGAAATATATTAAATTACTGTAAGTTAAGTGTTATGTTATATGTTTTAATTCGTCTTTAATTGTTGTTATATTTTACAAAGAAAGGGAGTATAATAAAAACTTGGTTTTTATGGGTTACTTTTTTTACTAGCTACAATCCGTCAAAAATGATCTACTTTTATTATATACGCACATATATTTCGAATGCCATTTAAGGCTGTGAGAACAGTGCTATCTAGAGTACCGTAGCATTTTGATAACGTTAGCGATGGACACGATACAATAAAAAAATATGCTTTTTTGCTTTATATATCTCATTATATATATATATTACACATCATTATTATTTTTGACATTTTATTTTATAAACATTGCAACTATAACATCTTAAAATATTAAAGATATATGTCTAGTAATAATGAAGTTTTTCGTAGAACAAACAAAAACAGATAGTTACTCAACACAGTCCCTAAAGCTCCGTATAATTTCATACTTTGGTCATATAATGAGAGGCGAAAAGTACTCCTTTCTTCAGCTCGTTATGAAGGGGAAGATTGAGGGTCGCAGAGGAGTCGGAAGGAGGCGGCATTCCTGGGTTTGAAACATCCGAGAGTGGACCGGGATAAGAAGCGTGGAAGAGCTGTTTGAAACTTTTTCCCAGGTGATTACCGACGTCGGGGGGACCCGACAGGGCAAATGAAGAACAAGAATCATTATTTTTTGAGGTATATGGTAGCGTTAGTTGTTTTTACATTGTTACGTAGAAATTATATTTTAAAATATATAATATATATATCTATTATATATATATATATATGTCACCTTGCAAGTTTATCCCTAACAGAGTTAATTAACTGTTCAAAATGAGAACTAGCGTTATCGAAATTTGCAAAACTCACGTTAAAGCTATCAAAAAAACTCTTAATGACAGTTTTTGCATTATTAACTATTATCAACTTACGTATATACACTTTTTTATTCTTCAGAAATCATTACTCGTGTACGCCAGAGACTATATATTAAAAAAAAATTCCTTTCGCACAGTAACTTAACCGAACCAATTAAACAGCAAGTAATACGATCTAGACATATTCCAAACGGGACGTCGATTTGACTTGACTGACGAATCCCTCAGTCGACATTGAAATACGTCGAACACAGCGTTTAGGCGAATCACGACACGCGCTGTCGCCCAGCGCCATTGGCGGGGGATTTTTGAGGAATTAAAAAAACGTCACGTTGGGCTAACAGCCCCACGAAAACAAGTTTTGCGGGAATTTAAAAAAATCGTGTTTAATATTTCGTTTTATTTATTTGGAAAACGTAAAGCTTATTGCAAGTTTAACAATAATACAAATACAACGAAAAACTTAAACCAATTTCATTACGACACTTCTCATATAAAAATACAAAGAGAAAAAGAGAGTAATAAAGATTGATAATGCATTAAAAAAGTATGAGAAAAATGAAGAAGTTCAAGGATATTTTGTATTCTATAGAGAACATAGAGATATAAATATTTTCACAAAACAAAAGAACAACCTGTTAACTGCTAACTTGAAATAAAACAGAAGTGGTACGATTTATTCATCTTAGACGTTAAGCGCGGCGCCACACTGAGCGTATCTTCCGTCGCGTCTTTTCCGTTGCGTAAAATCGGCAAAACAAGTGGTTCGACCGAACGTCCGCCCAGAGTGTTTGATAAGCGCATATTGTATGGAAAGAAATGTAGCGGTGTTTCGCGACGGAAAGTTCGCTTAGTGTGGCGCCGACCTAAGGGCCTTTTTTGCTATCGGACGTAGAAAATTAAAAATCCTTATAATAATAATTTGTGGTGGTGAAAATTCGTCGCGACTCTAGCCGCACGCATCGAGCGATATCAACCATTCAGGGGCGCGATGCTACTGACTAGGTCCCGGTCGAAGTTAGGTGCATTCACTCTGTCGCTGACCGCCGCACCGTAGCAATCGCAAGTAATATTTTTGTACTCAACGCCATAGTTGTAAATGTTGCCAATAAATTAATATTATAGTTAATCGTGAGTATAATTTACACCCTGTTTCATCTCATACATACATCTCACATATCCCACGATACACGTTACTTGCCGATACAAAAAGATGCCTTGGACGGGTGGGCATTTTCTCCCGAAACACCTATACACATCAATCAGCCAAATACTAATGAAATTATGCATTATGTATACTTGAAGCAAATAAATACTTGCATATAACGCATACAAATACAAACAAAAAAAAACTTACGTATGTAGGTACATTCAAGGCGATTTAATAAACAAACAACATAATTTTAACTCTAATAATGTGTAATAATCGTCTTTATTACATTTGATACATTTCCCTTATATTCATTAAATTCATCATTTCTGTTTACTGATTATTGATTAAAAAACTAAAATCGTTGCCCTGAGGCAACGACTTTAATTATTTATATGGTATTTGTATATTCATAGTAATTTCGTTGTCTGTCCGTCCGTCCGTCTGTCCCCGAAACTTCGTGTGACGTCCGTAATTTAGTTCAAACTCACGGCTAAAAAACGGCCGGATATGGAGGTTGAATCCCGGCTCGCTAATACAAGTTTAATAAAATGATTAAAACTTTGTCGAAATTTGAACCAGATTTGAAGAATTTGTCAAAATCAATTTTTTACTTATATTTAAGCGAATGATTTTTTAATATTCCATATACTTAGGTTAGATACATAAGTATAGTTAAATTTTTACATAAGGTAAATCAGTAAGTAATATTGAAAAAATGTGTCATCTTTCAGAATATTCATTTTCAGACATTTTTTACGTTTTTTTTTCAAAATGAAAAATGATAACAGTGACATCTTTCTTTGTACTAGGAAAGTACCTGCCTAACCGAGCTTCACTCGGTCAATCGGATATAATACATAAAATACTACGTTCATGTTCGATGTATTAAATGTAAATATTCATCTCCTTAAAGTGACGCTTTGCATCTTTAAAAACAAGTAATTATCTAACTGTTTATTTCGCTTCATTCCACAAAATACATCCTTTGTGTGTTCGTGTCTATTTGGGAGAAAATAAAGTTGCATCTTACGATTTCTCGCAAGGAGCAAAACGTATTTCCCGAGATAATGCGCGGGGTCCCCGCCGCCAGCGATAAAGCGCACAGTCCGGCGGCAATGGCGCCGCGGGCTCGGAGCGCATCTGGCCGTACAATAAAATACCAATGCCGGGTAAATTTGTATCGCTACATCTGTTGTTTTCCTCCCCCGTTCCTCTCGCAGTTCTTTTTTGAAAATTTTCCGTAAATTTTTGTCGACGGAGCGGCGCTCGGGCGCCTGCAATAAAATGCACGGTCGCGCCCCGGCTTTCCGGCGCGGCAACGTCGCATCTGCGCGCCCGCGCCGCGAGGGAATCTGACCCTTGCGACCGTGCGCCGCGGAGGCTAAACGCCGGTGAATGGGCAAAGCGGCGTTGTATTTTTAGAGTCGAAGATGGCAAAACGTCGTAATGATCCAGTATCTTACGATGGTGTATTGTCGTCTGGTTTGAGTTCTATATCTACGATCGTATGTGATTTTCTTCAGAAAATATTATCGATGGATCGGTATTATTTATACGAAAATAATATCTCAATTGGATCAAATTGAAGAATACGGTACGCTCTACGATTTTTTCAAGGGCATGTACCCTGATTTGAAAATGAAATGAAATAAATTAAATTAATGTGGCTATATTTTAAAATTTAAAATATTTACACTGTATGCGTATTTCGTACTTTATTTCATTGTGCATTTTATTAATGAATTTAAATTTTTCTTTTTAGTTTTGTCATATATATATATTTTAAAAATAGAGATGCATAAAAGGAATACGTGTCACGAACACGTTTCACACTAAGCTAGCACACTTATGTTATGAACATAGGACCAACTGTTTGATCACCAGGAAAGTGTTATAACCACTGCATCAACTCAACAATCTACTCATTGGACCTCTCAGGCCGATGTTTCGAATCCCATTGCAGCGTCACAAATGTTCTCAGGTTTTCACGACCGTTCAGAATCTTGTGGGATATTCTGCATTGTATGTCTGACTTCTCTGGCCGACGTTTTAGCCCTGATGATGGACCCTGCAATGTGATCCGAAAAGTCGGCCAAAGAGGTCAGATATACACGGCAGAAAATCCCAAAAAACTACCCACAGAACACTCCAGCGTCCATCATCAGTGCTGTTGTCATTACCTTTGATGTTTTTCTTTACAAAATGAAGAGCTTTTTTTCTGTTTTCACAATTTACGGTGACATAAAATTCTACATCTTTCTTCTTCTTAAAATTTCATGTCAAATAATTTTCCTGACCATCATGTCTTACGGAGTTAAAACACTGGTATATAATATTCGATAAAGATTGAAATATTGAGATTTTATGGTTTAATATTTTTTGCTGCCTAACTTAAAAAGCGTACCTACTTAAAAGATTACTTCAAATCAGATGCCATTTATAAAGGCTTATCTACGATAAAATAACATATTAAAGAGACCGAATTTCCCTTCTAAAACATCTCTCCCAATGAAATAAACTAAATGGCCCAGATATCAATCGGATTATAAAGTAAGTAGGGTACACCATTTGAATCCGTTATAAAGTACCGATAAAAAGGGTAAAATATGAATTAAGCGGTTTTAAATTTGATTCATAGTCCTAGAAGCGAGTGTAATGTGTTTAGTGGCTATAAACAGGTTTGAATATTTGAATTCGTATTTACATTAACCAGCCCGAAAACCAAAGAATACATCCGATGAACATATTTTTGCAAGCTGGATATGTTTGAGATGAAAAAGTCAATTTTTTTTGTAGGTATTATCTATATACAAAAAAACACACAAAACCAGTGGCACAGTATACATTGCATCCTGACAAAGGGACCATAAGCCCTGAAACATGTTGGTATTTTCAATATATAAGTTGTGAAAACAAAGTATATTTTTAATGATTATAAAATCTTTAAGGTAGGGTTTTTTTTTCGCAAATTAATGACACCTATTATTTAAAATCACATTTTATGAAAGTCTCAAAATTGTTTGGGTAACCATTTCAATACGATTTTCGTTTATTTTCTAAATCCATTAAGTATTTAAACTAATCAAAGCGCACGGTTTGGATAATTCAATGATGGCGGTCGTTGTATTTATTGAGTTAAATTAAAATCGCTTTGATTACTGAATCTATTGTGTTTCATAGTATAGTTGATACTATATTATATTATTTGCCTAATTGATTAAGTTTATTGATTTTGATCGGATTTAGGATTTCTAACGTGTTGTTTTAATAGTGTTGATAAAGTAATAAGATGGAGAGCCAAAAGGAATTACGCACCGTCAAAAACCTCTCGAAATTTCTTGAAGACAAAAACACTATACAACACTCTAGAATCATCTAAGACACTCTCGTGAATACTGGAAAAGTCAAGCGTTCAGTGGAAGAAGAAAAAGGTCGTCGTAACATCTAGAAAGCGATGTCACCTATAAAAGGCTTGGCGCGTACGGCGGAGCGAGTTGACTGATGAGTTGAGTTTATTTTTTGATACTTATTACATTATACATGTGCCAAACTACACGGCAGTTTTACGGCTTTGAATTTAGTTTGCTAGTTGTTAGTTGCGATAAAACTGCTTGATTGAGACCAACGCATGACTAATCGAGCGATAGATATCGGGCGACAAGCGAGAAATTTTTCAATGCAAAAATTTAAAAGGATATTCTAGAAAGTAATCAAAGCGATCGAAACAGCGTTAATTAGTGCGAATTAAGAAAGTCCTATTGGAATTGCAGGGTTTTGATTCACACGGGAGTCAAAAATTGAACATGAGTACATTTCGTGTGTATTCTGGTCTAACTGGTGTAACAAAAAAATCGGAAGAGTAAGATTAGACTAATCGGAAGACCACCAATAAGGTAATAACCTGAAAAATTTGGTGAATGGTGATTATACATATCAATGTAATAATTTCTAGTTACAAAGCACAGCGTAAGGAGTACTATCGAGGAGTTTTGTTTATGACAAAATTAGCTGAATTTGCATAAAATCTTTTATGCACATTCAGCTAATTAAATCGGTACGTGAAAAGCAGACCAGCTGTGATATACGGCTGATGGAAGTAGGAACTTGAAAGTGTTACAATTTAAAAAGAACCCCTTATATGGAAAAAAAGGACATTTACGTGATAATGTATCGATAATCAATTCCCCAACGTTCCGTATTTGTTCTCCCGTGAGAGTTTGGCAATGTTTACGCGAACGCTGAAAATATGGGGAGGATTTGTGTTTTCTGTCGAATTATTTGTTTAGTGGAAACAGCTTTTATTTACAGACATTCGATCTCTAGTCCCTGCTCGAATGCAAAAGATAATACGTATGTATATATGTTGCTTCTGTCGTATACAAAATGTAAAATGCCGTTTCGGAGAGTACCTTTGCTTCATGGAAATTATACTAAATTCGGGAAAAGCCTGACAAGATTTCATCCGCGGAATTTTATATTTCTCTAAACGTTGGTTAGAGCAGATTTAATTTAATATTTGTATTTATCTTTTTTTTTAAAAAAAAGATGACAACAAATCTTAAAATCAATATACAATTTTCACTCTTTGCCAATTATAAACTTTTTACTGATTATAATTAATAATATAAGCAAACTAAGTTAATTTTTGCTTACAAAATATGTCGAGCTGGGGTGGGGAGGATGGAATAAGATGCACAATTAGAAGAAAGGAATGAAGGATGGTGGAAGACGGGAATATAAATTTAGTGAACTAGTTTGAGTGCGGTTGTGAAAACAATTGTCGTTTCAGAATTCAGAAAAATAATGACTGGATTTTGTTAACAAAGGGATAAGCATTAATTCAGATAAATTTCAGAAGTCTCATGGAGACGAAACTATTTATATAGTATACATGTATGGAAGTCTTTAATGGGTAGCCACAGGGCTTAAAACACGGCTTAGGTGATAAAAATTATAATATTTATATAACTTTAAAAAAAATGTGTGGATATTCTTGCAGTGGGATTGGTGAACGTCGCATTATATAAAGTGATCGTGATTAAATAGCAGTAAATATAGTTATAAAAGGGACGTTATTTATTCGTTTAATGATTTTCTTCAATGCTTACAAATTGTAACGTATGTGAGTGACGTCTGTCTAATGAATGAAAGTGACAGATGGCATGAAAGAAAGAAAGAGCGGATGTTATAAAACGAGAGGCGCCATTTTGCGTGCTCTCTCATTACGTAGCCACCGCGATGCGAAAATTACTCCTATTGTAGGTACTATAACCGAACTATTGTCACTTGTAACTAGTAAAAAAATCTGGAAGCTTAAATCTGCAACCAAGTTTCATTAGAATTACGAGCATCAAAGTTCTTCCACACACACAGGAGAAAGAACATTATACAAATACCTATAATAAAAGCTGGATGAAAAAAATCGAAAGTCTCCAGGCAGTAAAAGCATTTTATTTAAGGAAATATCTAAAACTATATTATCCTCTTAAAGACTTTAATACAAAAGAACTAAAAAATATAAATTTAACACTTAACTTCAAATTATAGATAATCACGTCAAATTCTTGAACAATCATGATTTACGGACTATCTCCTTTCAGTCACAATTTGCTTTTAATGGTTGTACTAGCCATTTCTGAATTGAACTGAACTGAATTGAATTGAATTGAATATGAACTGATAACCACAATTGAAGTGAATTTTAAAAAGTTACTATAGAAAATAGATTAACTTAAAAATGTTAAACGTGTCACCTACTTGTAAGTGGCAAGATAATCGAGGTCAAAGAAAAAAAATTAATAAAGTATTGATTACTTTCGCATTTATTACAATCATTATTATTTGGAACAATGAAGTTCAGTTTAATAAAAAATTAAATTATTTTTTAAATCAAGGAGAAATACATTTAATATTCATCCCAAAATTATTTTAATAAGAAAATGTTCCATTTTAAAATACAGCACGACATTGAAATTTTTTTATGACATTGAAAATGACAATAGAGCTTATCAAATAATCTAAGAAATTTGATACAAAAGAAAATCATCCTAAATTGGAAAACACGGCATTGTTCTCATTTCTTCATATATTACAGTTTCCAGAGGTACCAGACAAAGTAATATAAGAACAAGTGATGGAAACGAGACAACTGTCTCTTGAGCTATTCTGAGTGCGATGTCGATACCTGAATATTGCGAAGTCGTTTGAAGACTTCTTTATTAGCGATTCAAATGTCTATTGTCTATTGAGACACAGACTTTCACTGATTACTTTTAAAATCGAATAAGTACGACTCTATTTTTATTAAAGTGATTATAACGGTACAGTTCCAGGGTTGTTAAAAAGTAAGTAATTAAATTAAATAAATAAATACTCATCACACCGATTGCTCTTAGGAGTAGGCAAAAAGTCACTTCTGCCCTGTTTTCATTTTCTCCTCCTCCTCCATTTTCATACTCCTCCTCCATTTTCATACATCTTCTTATACAAGCTATTCGGTTTCCTAAGCTTATAACACATATGTTCCCTAATATTCAGTTTTTCTGATTACACTAGGTTTTTTGTGGGAGCCCTCAGTTCGTGAGGCCTTCAAAACATTTTCTTTACAATTTTTTCATCGCTCACACGTTCCACATGACCAAATAGTCTAAGCGATACTTATTTTATTTTATCTACCACTTAATAGTTAACATTCACTGATAATGTGTTCAATTTTCACTCTATTGATGATAGTAGGTACCAGGGACGTGCAGTGGGAACATCGCAGGATGGCTTTTACGTAATCAATTATTTGGAAAAAAATTCGGAATACATCATATATTTCGTGATTTTTCTATCACATTTGTTCATTAACAATCTGGACCATAAATATTTGATTTCTATTTTTTTCCAAAATATACGTTTACAAAAAAGTCATGCTTCAATGTTCCCACTGCACGCGCCTGGTAGGTACATAGGTTTTCCGCACACGTGCCCAAGCAACCGCATCACCACCGTGTTCAGTATGCCACTATCAAATTGTATTTTAAACAAATTTTTATTAATCAATTAGAAAAGTCATACAAAAAAATCAAATTAGAGAAAAAATATTTTAACCGCTACCGGGATTTGAACCAACGGACCTCCATTCTATCCGGGGATGGCACGTTATCCAATTTCGTTACGGCAGTCGGGTAAGTTAACGAAAAATTTTCGACCTTGTATGTAGTCTCTTTTTAATTGATTAACATTTTTATTCAATTTTTAAAGCAATCCACTTTTTATAATGCAATAATTATAAATACCATTGCGTATCTACCACTAGAGTTAGTTAAAGTATTTTTTGGTTTATTTGATTTTTCTGTATATCTTTTCTATTTGATTAATAAAAATTTGTTTAATAATTCACAGAAGTTTGTTCTGAAATTGCAACTTCACAATAATAATGTGTTTTCTTTAATAAAAATTATAATAATAATTTTTGTATTTTATGTATCTTATAAATAATGAAGGTGAATTTTGCTGATTTATTCGTAAATAATAAAAAAAAGTTTTTGTAAAATTTATACACTCAAGTCTCAGCAAGAAACCTCTTAGTTTGATAAAACAGTGTAAGCACCGAAAATAAACTACTCGTTTCAGCGAAAGACTTTTTTCTATTCATAAATCGGGAAAGTAGTAAGAATTTCAATAGATTTATAAAAGAAACACACCCGGGTAGACGTATATAAAACTAAAATAAAAATATTTTTTAGTTAGATTCTGATCCGCACAGCCCTGGACAGGAAAACTTTCTCCCAGATGATCGTCGACATCGGGGTGACTCGACAGGGCACATGAAGAAGAAGAAGTTAGATATACTCGTTAATATCAATGAAATTTTTAAAAATTAAACAGTGCATCTTATGGAAATAATACGAGAACTAAAAATCGAGTCTGTTTTCATTTCCATACGTGTGATTATGGAGTTCTAAAAACTTACACCCGACACAATTCATACCCGGGGTAAGAAAAATTATAGTAGGTTTTTCCGTTATACTTTGAAAATGTCATGTTACCATTCGCCAAAAGGATAATGCGCTTCTAATCTTCTCGGGAATATATTTGAGTCGATAAAATAATGAATTAGGACCAATAAACCAATATGTTTTCAAATATTTCAACTTAATGCGAGAATTAAAATTTTAATCGCTTTTTTTAGTGTTGTGAAGCCGAAATGGACTAGCTTCTTTACGGATAGTTTTCAGTTTACTAATAAAACAAGTAATACGCTCTGTTGAACTTGTAATATATTATCAACGTCCCAAATACCACATAATGACATACTGATTTATCGATTTAAGTAATTAAATTGACTAACAGTAGTTTAAAATTAGGGCTAAACAATGTTTTAATCACATAAAAATATTTTTATTCGTATTTTTTCAGTATTTCAATTCATTTTGATTTCTTAATTATTTTGTAGGGTATTTTGTATAGACTGCAATGTTACCTAACATCTCTGGTCGAAACTAGAAAACTCTAGAAAGAAAATTCTAAAAACATTTAAAGAAAATAATTTTTAATAATATTTTAAAATAAATGTTCTGATAACGCAATTACTGGTTTTTGTCAACAGAAGGACAATTATTAATAAACATAAATTAGAGAAGTCTCACAGAGATAAAATTATATAATATTTATATTATCTCACAGAGATAAAATAAACTTAGTTTTCTACACTTTTTTATATTGAAAATATCAACATGTTTCGAGGCCTATGATAATGTAGTTAAAATAACAATAATTACTCTGAATTTTCTAACCATCTTTTGGCAACGGATCATTCTTATGATATTAATAAGGGTTTACAAATTTTACATACAAATTATACAGAATCTCAGTTTGATAAATTAGAAATTTGGAAATAAGAAAAAGTGTTAATAGTAAATTAAATATTACAATTAACCAAGTCCTTTTTACAAATGTTATCTTTTAAATTTATTTTCATGTTAAGTAGGTACTTTATTTATTTTAATATTAAGTAAGTATTTTATTATATAAAAAACCAAGATTCATTAATTATTTCTTTATCCATATAAAACTATATATTCCATATATAAGATTATCTATACTTCGATTTTTAAATTTAATTTTTGTATGTTTGCAATTATTGTATCCGGACGAAGGGGCCACAAGCCTTGACACATTTTCATATTTTCAATATAAGAAAGTGGTGAAAACTAAGTTTATTTTATTAATTATATTGATAATGTCATCACAAAATTATTTTTCTATTTTTGAAGAAGTTATAAAATTATATATTAACACTTAAGCCAGCTCCTGCAAATCATATGCCCCGTGCCACATTGTGTTTCCTATATAAATAGATTCGTCTCTGTGAGACTTTTATAATATTTCTTAATTAAAAATATATTTTTTAATTTATTAATGAATTCAATTCCTAGTGACTAGTGAAAAATAATCCTAGTTTTACTTTGTAAGGAATTTTGGCTTCAAGATCCGCTTCGTATTTCGAGGTTACGTAAAACATCATCCAAACCAACATCGATAATGCTGGCATATCGTCATTATATCATAAATTCTCGCATGTTATGTGGAGGGTAGCGTGATACATTATACTATAGTCCCTCCAACTTATCTGGAGAATAAAGGAGGGCGTCCCAATCGTTGTGGTACTGCCCATAGTCTAAAAATTATCTCATTTGTAGGGAATTTTATGCAAATTCGTTTTTTCTTAAACAAGTTATTAAGCAGTATACGACACGATAAAAAACAAAAAATGTAAACTAACGTACAAATAAATTTATCAAAATATACATTCGTAAAATACTCAACGTCACAAAATGGCGTTTTTTCAAAATCAAAGAAAAATAAAATTTTCAGGAAAAAAAAACAAACAATAATAATTCTTTTAGGCCGGCGCCACATTACGCAGATCTTCCGCCGCGTTTTTTTCCGTTGCGCCAAAACGGCAAAGCAAATAGATCGACCGATCTTCCGCGTAGTGTGTTTAATAAGCGCACATTGTATGGAAAGAAATGTAGCGATGTTCCACGACAGAAGAGACGCGGCGGAAGATCCGCGCAGTGTGGCGCCGGTTTTATTCGGTGTCTCATACCTAATGATCATGACCACCATGTTTAACTCAGTAACACCTAAGGATATCAATCGGTTTAGGGCCGTTGTATCAACTTGGTTAATAGTAATCTTTCGTTCAAAGCATAGATATTTTGCATTTTCCACCGATCAAACACTCGCTCTCGTAAAAATCTATGCTTTAAATGAACTATTGCTATAAAGTAAGTTGATGCAACCAGTCTTTAATGTGCATAAATAAAAAAGTTTATTTTTGAAAAAAGATGTTCATACAAATGAACTCGTTAATGAATTATGTAATAAAAAGTATAAATAAAAATTCTATGTAAAAAAATTATCGAATAAAATATGTTCTAAAACTTTTCTCATCTTACGGCTTCTAATTCAATTTTTCCACTTATCCTTGTTCTTTTTTCCGGGTGTAGATATTTTAGTGCCCATTTCCACGGCCACTTAACCTTCTTTAACTATTTTGTAAATTGCCGATTCAGAAATACCTGAAGAAATTGTAAAATAGTAAAATAAAAAACTAAGTATGGGAAAATCATTATAACTGCATGGCAGCACTAACCTGAAGTGGCGGCAATAAGTCTATGAACAAAATCAAACGGTATAATTGGAGCTTTTAGACGTTGTTCCTCTTCAAAAAACGTGTGCATTTTCAAGATTATTTCCCGAACACCGCTTTCAATGGTTTTGGCATAGTGACAATCTAAAATTTTCTTAAAGAACTATCGAAACAGTCGTGAACCCCTCTGTAAACAAAGGTCTGTCAGCTGTAGATAATCCAAGATGGCGTCGTTAGTTCCAAATTTGGCCATTCTTCAGATAAGTTAGACGGACTATACCCGGTACAATATGGCAGGTGTAAATTCAATGTTTGTAACAATATTATAAGAAATCGTAAGGTATTGAGCGAGATTAATAAATTAACTAAATTAATTTAAATTTTACTACGACGAAATTGCTGCCAACGCAAAAAAGATTATTGGGCATAGATATTAACTAATCTGGACGTAGGAACTGAGACGTTACGATATATATGAAACATAATAATTTCGTTGTCTGTCCGTCCATCCATTCATCCGTCTGTCCGTCTCCGTAACTTCATGTAACGTCCGTAATTTCGTTCGAATTCATGGCTAAAAAATAAATTAAACGGCCGGAGGTGGGGCTTGGACCCTGGGCCAGAAAACCCGAAGCCGACAACGATAGCGATTTGCCTTCACTGAGCCTGCATCACCCATCAAAAATACAATAGATATATATAAGACTTAGCAAAGACGCGAACCATTTCATGTTCCATCCAATCGCCGGCAGGGGAAATATAAAATAAAATGTTCAAATATTTTGATAAAAGTCGTGATTACTATTTCATGGATGTCGACTATGAATAAGTAAATATTTATTCTTTAGGAACCGGCTTGCAAAAGTATCATATTTTTTTACTGATAACAGCTAATTTTAAAATAAGCTGTATTGTGGGGTACAAAAGCAAAGGCAGCAATATCCAAAAAAAATTAAAATCTATTGAGTTCGACATTTTGGAAGGGATAGATACAAGAGATTTATAATTCGGTATATTCTAAATAAGTAATCCTCTGTGACTACATTCAAAATATTTTTTTAATTTTTTGGATATAGCTGCCTTTGTTTTTATATCCCACAATTGTAATAAGCGAAGAAGTTTCGGAAAGAATATGTCTAAGAATACGAAGTATTACAAGATGGTGGGCTTTAATAATATTGTACAAACCCGTTAAAAATGACGAGCTTTTATTATATATATATTAGACTGCGAGAACAGCGCTATCTAGAGTATCGTAGCGTATTGATTACATTAATGATGGACATAATTAAATAGAGAGTTATGCTTTTTTGCTTCTATACTTTTTTTATACTATACCTCATTTTTATTTGAGCCATCTGGTAGAGTTAGTGATGGACATTGTTACATAGAGAATTATTTATTTTGATAAATGATTAATACCAACCACATGCGATGTAGTAATGGATGAACTTATTATTGCGCAATTTTACTTTTAATTTGCATTAAACTGATCTAAAAAAATCTATATTTTATTGAAAATAATGTTTTCTCATATTATATAATAACAATTTCGAAGTCATTCTTATTTTGATAGCGGAATGAGATCAGTTATTGGTTAGGAAGGTACGGTCGGACATTCGAAATAATTATTATTGGGGCTAGTGATTGATGTACCGTGTATGCACGTGACCATTTTTGTCTCGTGTCAAATTGAACCGATAAGGGTGGCGTCGGGAGGGATGGAAACATCTCGCTGCGAGGGATGATGCGAGGGCTGCGGTTTGAACCCGAACTAGCGCGGGCTACACAGCTCACACTCGCTCCCGCGTCAGCAGTAAAAACGTTACGTGACCGAATTATAATTTATATGATTCATATCGGATGTAGAAGAGAGCGGAAGTAGGGGTCGCATCTTCAGCGGGATTTGTGGCTTTACTTTAAGCCGAGCGGTTCCGGTGGCGAAATTCTGCATTAATATTCTTTATCAATTTTGCTGCCGGGACAAACTTATCGTATCGGATAGAGTTTTTTTTTGGTTCGGCTTTGCTGGCCCGGGCCTCAAGCTTCATCTCCTATCGTTGAATTTGGTTTTTCAAGCCGTGAATTCGAATGAAATTACGGACGTTACACGAAGTTGCGGACGGACAAACAGACAGATGGATGGACAGTCAGCGTATATCAGACTATTTTTTCAATTGATTCTGCAACTTTGTAGATTCACATTTTTAAAAATTGATCTTATATTTTATTAATAACACCTGCGTATTTCGGAAAAACCGTTTCATCGTCAGGATGTTTTATAAATGTCAACATATCAAATTGAATGATGTCTTTTATTTTCTAAATTATTTTTAAATATTATCGCTGAAGTTCTTGATTACACACAATTATTGGAAAAAAAACGATTGGGCTAGTAGTTAAATTTAATTGATTTTTAATAATATTATTTTGTTTACTATTAGGTACAAGCCTTACTAATTTCTAATGATTCTTAATTATTCAATTTCATACAAAAATTATTTATGTGTAAAATAGAAAGTCCTAAATTTTTATCAAAACCGTGATCTTTTTCTAATAAATGATTTGATTTTTCAGAAAAAACATGATTATTCAAACATCTCAAATTAAATTTTTCTATCAGATTATCATCATCATCATCATCATTCTTGGCACTACAACCCTTGATGGGTCTTGGCCTCCTCAATAATTTTCCTCCACTCATCTTGGTCTAGTGCCAGCTCTCTCCAGTTTCGAAGCTCTAAGGCAGAGATATCTTTGAGGACGTTGTCACTCCATCTTAGTTTCGGCCTTCCTAAGCTCCTTCGCCCTATTGGCCTTGAGTTCAGCTCTTTTTTATTTTATCTCAGAAAGGAACGACGCAGGTTAAAATTTATGATATAAATGGATTGAGAACAGATAAAGATTTTTTTACATTGCAGTAACTACGCCAGTGGCTATTGCGATCTGAAAAACGACTGCGCGTGAATTGGCCGTCGCGGTCAACTTAAAAAAAGAAGACATCCAACCTGCACACGTCAAGTGTTAAGATATCATGATGTACGCGAGGAAAACTTTTTAGGCAATTTTTTTTTCCCACAATTTAAAAGTGGTAATAATGTGCGATTCTTTTTGTGTCCGCGAAAATAATCCTGTTTGACAGGAAAACACCTAGTGGCTATTGTACAATATAAAATTTTGAAACCAGAAAAAGCAATTCAAACTCTACAATGAAATCAGTCGCGACGCCATTTTTGAGCTGCCTTAAATTATTTTTCCCTTTCATCGTACTGAGGGATCACTCAATTCGGGAAAATCTGCGCTTTTTCATCGCTGCAGCGTCTCAAAGTGGATAAGGTGGGATTTTTCAAAATCCACACAAAATGAGAAAATTAATAGTCCTCTTTTTGGGATATCACGACCAAATTTCAGTTTCTTTATATTGAGAGGCTGTGTGATGTTCAGTTTGTCGAGTTGTATCGTGTTGCTTAGGTACTTTGGTCTATTTCAATTGAGATACTTTAATTTTTGCTATAAAAAAATATATTTTAAGGAGGAAAAAGGCTCGAGATTAATTCATCTCGATTTATAAAGTTTCATTAAAATTTTCGTAAGGTTTATGAAAATTTTTAGGGTAAATGTTTTTTTTTTTGTAAAGTTTGGAATTCGCCTTCGCAAAAAATCTTCGCTTTGAATTACTCTTATTTGTACTTGATAAAGCTATCAACTTAAAAGGGTTTTGAACTCAAAGGATATGGCCAGGATTTTTAAAACCTTTCTGAAGTCAAAGGTATCACATTTAAAATTAAAACCGAATGTCTCGCCCTGGGGTAGTTACTGGTTTTTTCTCAGGGGCCCGATTTCATTTACATGTTTTTCCTTTCTAAAATTAAATATTCGTGTGGACCCATATAAGCGTGAGCCTATTTATAAGAGTGGGAGTGCAGAAAATCCTCACTTCGCAATATATGAAAGGAAACAAAAATTAAGTTACGAGTACTTAACGATTATCTCTAGACTTTTACCAAATTTCTACTAGAGCATAAAACGTAATGAGAGAGCGGGACAACCAATTAATAGGCCTAAAATGAAGCAGTTGTGAGAACCCCGCGCCACGTGTTCATTCCATCAGTAGGCTTTCAAGTAACTAAAAGCATTTAATCCAGTAAGTATAATTTCACCTGTGACCTCGAGGTGTCCACCATAATTCAGTGATTTTGTGATGCCCAAAGACTGTGACTATTACACCTTAATTGCTTGCACCTTGGGCCCATCTAATATATTTGCTTTGTCACGCGACACAAACACGGGGAGTTTCCGTGTCGGACTTTTTCCTAACTCTACCAATGTCGCAACTTTTCAACCCTTCAAATTAGTTTTGCGTTATCTAAGAAGGTGCATCACAAGCGACAGGCAGGGCCCTCAGATTATTTATTTATATTTTTTGAAGAGTTATTTTTTTGGGCTACGTCTGCGAATATTAATTAATGTTTATTTCTGTTGCTCATTATTTATACAGAAGAAATAAAATAAAATAACGGAATAAATATTAAGAATATCATCACTTTTGAAATGTTTAGCACTCATAATACAAAAAAATATTTCTAGTAAATAAATAGTTTCATTTGCTGTTAAAGTAAGGTAATAAAAATATTTATATCAGCGTAGGAACTGAACAGGAAATAAATAAGAACATAAAAATGCTGCCTTAAATTTGTAAAATAAAAATTTGTAAAAATTTCACGTATGACTTGGGGGAAAGCGTTTGTGCCCGAGGCTTAACATTGGTTCAAAAGCACAGCATGCCTACAGCACTGATCTTCGCCCACGTGGTACCTTATATTTTACACTGAAACGTTTTTGAATGTTAGTTTCAACGTGTTTTTGTTGACTTTCTCCTACCAGAGGTCTTTTTGATAGGATAGGAGCTTAATACCTACACATTTATTTATTTATTTACGTAACACTATACTGTTTCCTGATTCGGGAAAGGTTTACCGCCCCAAATATTCTGAGGAAATATACTCATGAAGACTGCAAAAAAGAAAATAAAAAAGAAAGAAAAAATAAAAATAAAATTAAATAAGGAGACAGAAATAATGTTACCAGCCAATCAGCTGACAGCCTTCAATTAACAATTCATTTGTATGATTGCAACAGTACTTGGTCTATTGATATCTTTCCAATTCACTTTTTAATCATGTTTTTACGTTATAAGAATACTTCGTTTCAGTTATACTGTTCAAAATTTTGTTAAATAGTTTAGGACTAAGTACCAGAAAGGTTTTTGTCCATGAGTGGTATCTATTTTTGAAATTTCAAGACTATTTTGCTTTTGCGTGTATAATAGCGTTTTTCATTTCTTTTATGCGTATAATGTTTCTACCTGTGTATGAAAGATTTTATAATACCACAAATACATAAATAATTAAACACTTCATCCGTCCACTCTGGTGATGGGCTAAATCGTTATTGTGTGATTGTACTATTGATATTCAGTGATGATGATTGGTGATGGAAGATTAACTGGTGTCTAGTAAACCGATGGTGGAATCAATGGTCTAATTGCAAAAAAATATCTAATATCATCGATACAACCAGAAACAAATCTCAAACAACGGTTGAAATAACTCATTTTACCACCAAAAACGGTATGCTAATTTGTGCAGCAGAGATGACGTATCAAATGTGGGAGAATTATAAGGCTATTCGTACCTATTTCATTTATTTTCAGTATTTCACTGTTTATTTACGCTTAACATTATTCTTTTTTACTATATTTCACAATTTCTGGTGAAATGTAGTAAAAAATCTCTTCTGATATTAAAATACTTGAAGGTGTAACAAAAGCGTGGTACACTACATCAGGGCGGGCAACGGAATGAAATTTGGTCCGCGCTTGGCCGTCGCTCTTGCCGCCGGTTGTGCTCCTATTCTGATCTCCTATTGCCAGGTCGTAACATCCGGCACAGAGTTAGAATAGGTATTCATTGTTTGGACTGTACACAGAATGTGGAGGATGTATCGCCAGCGCCACATTTCCAGAGCATTAATCCATTTGCTCTCCTGTAGTCTCAAGAATTTATGTTTCAGCATGACAGAGATTGATGAGCATCATAGAGGACAAGGGTTTCTAATCAGCCATAGTTTTGATTTCCTGGTTATGCTAAGGTCTTGCCATAGGTCAGACCATATCAATGAATCAATATCATAAAATGAGGCATTACTGTGCGTTAGGGTGTGTCATTTTTTTAACTATCGATTTCCGAATTAAATAGTAGATACATCAATCAAAGTTACATTTTTGTGTATTATTTTAGTGCTTGTCTTTGATGTCAGAAAGATATATTGTATTTACATGTTAGCGTTAAGTAGAGTTCTTTTAATTTAAGAAAGGTAATCGATTTAGTATGAGTAAGCCGTGCGTACGAGGCACATTGTTTCGTTGTGTTGGTTTATACCCGTAAACATCAATACAATGAAATGTGCGTCGTACTCACGGCTTACATATAATAATTCGATTGTCTTTCTTAAATAGGAAGAATCTTACCTCCTTTGGGCAATCTTCCTTATAATTAAACTTAGATTACCAACAAATTTTTATTTTATAACGAATTTAAATAATCTAAATTGCCTTCATAAATCTTGAAAGTTCTGCCAAAAACATGGGTCTCATAAGTAAACCAGCAGAAGACCAAATACATGGCCATAGGATGCACCCAACAAATCCTAACTCTCTTGTGGGGAAGTCAAAATTTTGAAACGGTACCAAGATTTAAATACCTAGGATCCCTGATAACACGCAAGAATAACACTACAGAGGAGATCCAGAAGCGCGTAGTGAGCGCAAATCGCTGCTTTTTCCGCCTACAAAAGCAGATAAAATCCAGACTGCTGTCCAGAAACACCAAGATATTAGTGTACAAAGCGCTTATCAGGCCAGTGCTCACGTACGCAGCTGAGACGTGGGTACTAACTAAGAGGAATGAGCGAACACTGGACGTTTTTGAAAGGAAAATTTTGAGACGTATATCGGACCGGTTCTAGAAAATAGACTTTGGCGCAGACGTTACAACAATGAGCTCTATACTCTATTTAAGGAGTCAAACGTCACAATATTTATAAAACTGGGAAGACTTCGGTGAATGGGTCATGAGAGAATGTTCGAGCATCAAGCACCAAAGTCCCTGCTGAACTCAAGGCCAATAGGGCGAAGGAGCTTAGGAAGGCCAAAATTAAGATGGAGTGATAACGTCCTCACGATCATCTCTGCCTTGGAGCTTCGGAACTGGAGAGAGCTGGCACTAGACCGAGATGAGTGGAGGAAGATTATTGAGGAGGCCAAGACTCACCAAGGGTTGTAGTAACAAGTGTGATGATGATGATGATAAATAATCTAAAATGAAGATATTAAAAGAAAGCAACAATTTATCGCCTCAATAGAATTATTTAAGACCAGTGTTATACCATATAAATTCATATATGTACATGTTCTTGTAGCAAGAATTGCAATGTATCTTTTGGTAGCTACGAGTATTACGTTAAAAAATAAAATAGTTTTTTACGCCATACATAGTAACACACCGCATTGTCGCTGTCTATATTTTTACAACTGAATACAACACCATATTTATTATTCCTTAAGTAAATAACTTTTAAACAACAATAATTAAAATAAACTTAATGTTTTCAAAAGTTTGAAGAAGAACACGACAGCTGAGTGAGAAATATATTAAAAATAGAGAGGATATTAAAATGCTCAAGTTTGTTGTATTTCTTGTCCAGAGATTGATGATGACAGGCATATCCCATCAGTGAAAGTAAGCGCAAAATATAGTTTCAGCGTTCGCTGTCATTAGGAGTTTAAAATATAATTTATATGCAAAGTTTCAAGAAGGCATTAACCCCGTGCTTAGGGCAGGAAATGTCTCTTTACCAAGTCTCATCAATCTCTCCTCCCCATTGAATGCTCGGATTAGTGGATGCTGTTTATGCCTTAACAGGATCAGGGTTGATCCTGTTTAGGACGAAACCCTCTATAAAGGTGTGCCTACACAGTTTAGTTCTGGTCAGATACACTCACAGCCAGAGCACGCGATGCGCCAAACACCCGAGACGTAAAATTAAAATTCAAAAATAAATTCGACTAAATCATAATTTCAAAAATGGACATGATAATAATTTTGATTAAAATGTCCGCTTGGACAGTGTAGTTGGACTATTTAATCAGATATTTGTTTTTTACAAATAAACTAAGGACGGTGAAACTTTTCACGTTACCCAATGATTCATAAAAATGAGTAGGTACCTACTTTTTTCTGTGTAATTATCATACACTAGCCAGCCGTAAACCCGTAAAAAATCATGGAACATAATAATTGCATAATTTTGAAGCTGAAAATTCATTAATAGAAAACCTTGTTTTACTAAAATTGACTTTATTCGCTTAAATATAAAACTAAATATAGTAAAATAATAACATTAAATTGTCAAGATCGTGTAATTCGGTGGGGCGACGAAAATAAATACATTGACTTTATGCATTTTTAATAAAATATGTTTATTTTATATTAGATTTTTTTAAATATTTACTTTTTTAAAATATTTCACTTTAATGAAAATTAAAACTAATTAGTGCATCTGTAAATTTATCGCGTAATAATGTCCGTCACTAACGCTCAAATAATAATGAGGTATGAGAAGCAAAAAATCATAATTTTCTATTTCATAATATCCATCACTAACGTTAGCAAGACGCTACACTACTTTAGATAGAGTTGTTCTCATAAAATTAACTGACGGCTGAAATATATATAATAAAAGTACGTAATTTTTGACGGGTTATAGTTATAAATATAATTTAGTCATTATATTTATTTACTAGCTAATAATAAATAATAATAAAAAAATAGAACGACTAAAAATGTTGTCATATTTTCACGACCAAAAACAATCTTCTATGTTCAGTTTTCTGGGCTGTTCTCCCATATATGTCTGGCCGAAGTTTCGGAACTATTGCAGAGTCCATAGTTGTCGAAGCTGATATATGTGTTTGTCATACGACACTGCACTTGGGGAAGCCTTATGTGATATGTAACGATATTTTTAATATTCTCTTCTTCTAGGATCACGTCTTAGGGCGGATAAATTAATACTAATAATAACAGCAAAAAATGAATAATATTTTAAATAAATATTCATAGAATGAGTTACACAATTTCAATTGTGAGTGACTGTCAACTCTAAATGACTTTCTAAAAAGAAAGTTCTAAAAAAAAGAAAAAAAAATGGGACTTGAAATATTAACAATTTGGTTAAAATATCATTATATAAATCGATATTTGAAACACTGTTGCACGATGCAAAATATTTATTTGTATTGAGTATGTTGGTAAATTTAAATCTAGATGGGGAATTTTAACCGAAGGTATTTTAATCCCATGAAAACTCAGAGAAAAATAAAAATTGCATAATTTTGAATACTTATATCATCATCATCATCACTCTTGGCACTACAACCCTTGGTGGGTCTTGGCCTCCTAAATAATTTTCCTCCACTCATCTCGGTCTAGTGCCAGCTCTCTCCAGTTCCGAAGCTCTAAGGCAGAGATGTCTTTGAGGACATTGTCACTCCATCTTAATTTTGGCCTTCCTAAGCTCCTTCGCCCTATTGGCCTTGAGTTCATCCACAGACTCAGCCACCGAAATCTTCCCAGTATCTTATAAATTTGGTGACGTTTGGCTCCTTAAATAGAGTATAGAGCTCATTGTTGTAACGTCTGCGTCAAAGTTCATTTTCTAGAACCGGTCCAAAGATACGCCGCATATTTATAAAAGTATATTATCATTATCATATTTATATAAGTATTCAAAAGAATACTTATATAAATATGATAATGTGTGTTACCGAATTATTTATGGATATAACTATTGCTTTCATATGATAAATAGTATCTGAGTGCTTATAATAACGACATCGTAAAAGCAAGCTTTTTAATCAAATTGTAATAAGGTTTTGAGTTTGAAAACAAATTCGTATTTTTATAAAGATAAATATATTTTTTATTAAATTGAAAACATGTTGATTTGTAAATATATATTTTATAAAAACACTTCTTATCAGTAGAGATGTGGGCTTGCAAACATGCCCATCATTATTAGATATTCAGAATTATTAGCTGAAAATATTCATTAAAAGATACATATTATGGAAATGTGGAATGTTATATGTTATTAATGAAAATTTGTTTTTATGGTGTTCTTTCGAGAGTAAATTGAAAATATTCACAAAGGTACTTTATCGTGTTCGTGAGTGTTGTTAAATACACAAACTGATTTTCGACATTAAAAAATTACCCAAATTACAGTTTTTATCCACGCCTTTTCAGATAAATACCATTGGTTGAAAAATCAATCTTCTTGATCAAGATATATTAAAGATGTCTCATAGAGACGAAGCAATATTTTTATATCGGAAAATAGTAATATGGAAGTCTTTTTGTATGTTCATAGAGCTTACGACCTATCGTACGGCTGGCTTAAGTGATCAGTTTTCACAATGTAACGTTGATGGGTGGAAATGGTGAATACCTAACTATTTTCCCAAATAAAAATATAGCTTCGTCTCCATGAGACATCTATAATACCTATATCTTGATTAATGATGTCCCCCTGTAGATAAAATTCAGAATTGTGTTCTTCAAAAATTTTGACATACTGGTAACAATGGCACCTATTTTTTTTAATAAAGTTATTAATTTCTAATTTAATATCGTACCTTGAGTGTAAAAAAATATTTTTCAGTAAAAAATATCATATTTTGTACACCTTTAGTTCTATCACTATCACCAAAATATTATCATCAATTTTCCATTATCGTTTTGCAGGGAAAAGGGGTAAATTTGAATTTGAAACATTTTACTTTTATTGCCACTTAAAATATGTATAAATATAACAATGTTCCGTCATTTTTGACGGGTTACAGCTAGTATAAAAATAATTACAATCATTTCAAATGAATTTACTAACATCCGATTTTCCGAAACATCCGAAAGAATCATCTTTATCATTAATTAATATTTAATACATACTTTATTATAAGTATAGAAAGCTGGTTAAATAGATTTCGGCATTTAAAACATTAAATTTGAATTTGATTATTTATTAGTGCGATTAATTTCAAATATTTAAGGAAAAATGAAACATGTATATTTTTATCAATTATATTTTAATAATATCCCCATAAAAGCATTTCGCTCTTTTTGAAAAAGAAAATAAATAATAAAGAAAATAAAATTAATAAAAAGAGAAGTTTGCTCGTCTAGATGTTAAAATTATGCGTTAAGAATTGATGACTAGTTAGTTATAAAGTGATTGCTAATTTAAGGGGGGGGTAAGGTTAATTCGTACAAAAAATGGCATGTTTTTGTGAATTTTTTGTGACGACACAGTTAAAATCTCCTTATTAAAACTAATGGTACATTAAAGTATGACATTTGAAAAATATTGTGTAAAATTTTCAAGAAGAAATATTAAAAAAATACGGCAATGGCAGCAATTATTCGGACGTGTCTCGGAAAAAAGTAGAATTGCGGTGTCCATCATAACTTGGTGTGAGATCATCTGAAATCAAAAAATCAAAGTTCATTCGTTAGATAATAAATTTTCCCAGTTAACGCTGGGAGGGTTTTTTTAAATTTCAATTTTTCAATTTTTTGGAACACTTTGAAGGGAAAAACGCGATTTTTTGCGAAAAATATCGACTAATTTGTTATTAAAAAATAAAAATTAATAACATATTTGAAAAAAAGTCTCCAGCGTTACCTAATAAATTATGTACAAAAATACTGTTCAAAATTTCAAAAAGATCGGTACAGTAGTTTTGAAGTTATGATGGACACCGACTTTGAAAACGTGAGATGTGGGGAAAACGCTTTAAAGTTTTGCACACTGTAAAATTCAAAATAAAACTCAACACTTATTTTATACTTACACATAATCGTCGATGCCATGTTCACACAGCAAAGAGCTTTAGTCATCAGCATCTTTTTGTTCTTGTCTAAGCAAAACTCGGCACGTCCGGTAGTCCTCAGGTGAGCGCGTCTCTTAGCTGCCCGAGCAGGTATAGAAAATCAGTCTGATATCGCTCAAATGTTCATAATTTCGTCAATTTTGCTCCGATTGACTTGAAATTTTGACACAATATTCTTGCAATGTTATAAATTCATTTAAAAAATTAAAAATAAAATGCAAAAAAAAGGTTAAAAACCTTACCCCCCCCCTTAAGCCTCATTGATTAGCAAGTTTAAGCTATTTAAACAGAAAAAGTATTTAGTTTAGTTTGAAAGTAGTAAAAATATTGATGTGAGACGTATTCTGTATTCGCATCTCCGTTTAAAACACAAAACAAAATATTTAATATATTTTGCCTTAAATATAAAATCTATGTTCTAGGAGGGGCTAAAATTAATGTCATGAAAATGGATGTCGTGTGGGAATGACTTTAAATGATGTGGGTTTATCTGCAAGGATATCAGCACCGATGTAAGTGTTAGTACAGTATATATTTTATTTATTTTATTTTAACGGTTTACACCTATTAAAATACAATGATCTTATACGTAACTAGATAACACAGTGTACAATATTTTTTACTAAGTATATCCTTAATTAAGTAAGTCAATAATAATATATTGAATATATCAAAAAGAGCGAGCCTTACAGTAGTAGTATGATGACATTTGCATTTCACAATTAAAAATATCAATTGAGCAGCAACAGAATTTAACATCAAAATTTAAAAAACCTAATAATACCAATATATTTCCTACGGATAATATCGTAACCCACAAATCAACGATTTTGATTTTTTGTGTATTTCATAATTTTTTTAATTATATCTTTAATTCCAAGAAAGAAAAAAAATATTTTGCAATAAATAAAGTTTTTTATTATAATTTTCTTTTTCTTTCTTGGAATTAAAGATATAATAAAATACATACGAATTACAAAATAAACCCTCAAAATCGTCAATTTGTGGGTTACGATATTATACGCAGGAGCCGTCGATTTATTAATTAGTAAATACAAGTAAAAAAATGTATGTGCATTTTTTGTTATTGAATTTTGCCGCACTAGGTAGATACGGATTTGTATAGAAATATGCTTGGTCAATTATATGTTTTTATTAATTTTCATAGATGGCAGTAGCGTGCCGCCATACATATTGTATGAAAACTTTGAATAAATATTTAAAAATAATCACATAAATTACATAAAATTTGAGAATGTAAATCATTAAGGATAGTTATTGTTTATATTAATGTAAAAAAATGTATTTATTGGATAGTTTCGAAGATATAATCCAAAATATATCAAAATTACAACATCCACACGCTTGACACCAGCCGCGTAACATATATACAAAATCAAAAGCGTTAGCTGTTGGAAGTGTGCATCTTCGATGTGTTGGCACTTGCTGAACATTGATTTGTTTATAAATAATGATTTGTTTATAAATGATGATGCGCTCCGCGGGCGCTCATTGGTTTCCTGTTACACATTTCCGCCCAATTTCATGAAATCGCTGCCACAGATTGTTACACATGTTACACATCAATATGAACGAAGACATGTATACAAATATATATGAACAAAGATTGATCGAATAAATTAACAATAAAATCTTCATTAAAGAGATACCGGGAACGACTCGGGTTCACATAGAGCGTATCTGCAATTTGTGCATGTATGTTAATCGTGGAGTATTTTCGGTGAGAAGTGTTAGTTTTGTTGCAGTGAAAATATGCTTATGAACGGGTATTTCTGGCTGGTATGTGAAATGATATAGAAGACAAGAGTTCAAGGGCGCCCATGTTATAAGAATCAATTATTTTATATAAATATACAAGATCAGCAATAATGCGTCTATCGCTAAGTTTAATTAGACTTGTGTAGAAGTTGTTTATAGCTGATATGTTCAATTGGATTCCTAACCTGTAATTCAGGTACCTATCTTAAAAATGTTAATTGAACTTTTTCTGATGACTGAATGTGAGTCGCATGATGTGGTAACCATAATGAGCTACAGTATTCCAAATGACTTCTCATTAAATATTTATATATGTATGTGCATGAAACTATGTTATTGAAGTTTTACGAAGCGTGAATAATAAAGTCGAGCAATTTAAGACATTTGTTTGAAAGGAGGATGGGCAAAATGGGAGCCAGCCTAGAAACCAATAACAACATGCGATATTGGATCATTGGAAAGGTTTTTTATGTACTTTTACTATTGTTATGGCGGGAAGTCCCAAATCGCTGTGCGAAAAAAGTTATTGCACAATAAAGCCAGACAGAGCAAAAATGAAAATAAATTAATTTTTTAGCATTTCATCATAAAATGGTACAACAACAAATAAGTCCTTTATTGATGAAAATGAACTTTATAGCCGCATGCTTATAAACCCGGAAAAAAAATAACGAAAACCTCTTTCAAGGATTAAAACATAATTTTGTTAAAAAAACTAAGGAAAAACACTGTTTTCATCATTAATAAAATCGGACATGATGGATGCATTGGACTTCGTGGCAGCAAAAGGTCCTAAGATATCAATTATATAGCCGTCTGTACAAACAATTAGAAAAATCTGAAAAGGCCATTGACAGGGCCACATCTGATCCTGTCCGAAACACAAAAACACTCTACCTACATAAAATGACGTATTGCTTGTAGGTATACCATTTTATGATGAAATCTTCTGTCTATAGTTTTCTGGGATATTCTGCTGTGTATATATGACCTCTCTGGCCAGAGAGGTCACATATACATGGCAGAGTATCCCAGAAAACTATACACAGTAGATTCTGAACGGCCTAAGGACATTTTTATGATGAAATGTTAAAAATATGGTCACTCAGGTGGGTTGGGCACGTTGAGCGAATGAATGAGGAAAGAATGGTAAGAAAGATATATGATGCAAGCGTTGACGGCGCCAGAAAGAGAGGGCGACCACGGAAGACGTGGGATGACCAGATTAACCAGATACTGGAAGATGGTCCTGTTAGAAGCCTGAACAACCGTCGAGCTTGCATGCGAAGATGTATGAATGTAGACGAAGCGAAAGTTGTATGTCAGGACAGAAGAGTATGGCGCTCTATCCTCTCTGCCTACCCCCACAGGGAAACGGCGTGATGGTAAGTAAGTAAGTAAGTAAGTAAATGTTAAAAAAATAATTTATTTTTATTTTTGCTAAAATCTGGATTAATTGTGCGATAACTTTTTTCACACAGTGATTTGGGACTTCCCGCCATAACAATAGTTATAGTACATCAAAAAAACCTATCCAATGATATATCGCATGTTGTTATTAGTTTCCAGGCTAGAATACCCATCCTCCTTTTTTTATATGGCTAATATAGTTCAATTTAGAGTCTAGAAGAATATGTACGATACTTCATTGTGATAGGAGATTTCATATCGTGTTATTTTATTTATAGAAGCATTCTATCCTCTTTAATATTTTACGTGTAATTTTTTATCATTAGAGATTATCAAATAAAATAATATTCGTATGGCACAATAACAAGGTATTCATGAAAGTGTGTAAACAAACCGATTGAAAATAAATAAAATTCTTTTGGTTGAATGTTGAGTGGCCTTTCGACCCACGCTCAGTCGAATGGCCCCGGTAGAGTAAATACCCAGTGGAGTATTTTTTCATAGAAAACTGATATATGTAATTTGTGGATAGGTTTACCACTCCCACGTCACCCTGTGTTGGTTTTGTACTTGAGATACTCGGTATACCCTTACAACATTCAGCGAGAATTTATTTACATTTAAAGAAAATACACACATTTTACAGTAAATGTAATGAATATTTCAAAGGTTATTTTTTTAATGTTGTGTACGGCAATAATTATAAAATAATAAATTCTTGAGTTTTTTCTGTATTATGAAAATACTCCCACGAGATTGTAAAATCGAGAATAAGACAGAAGTACAATATCAAAGTTTTCAAATAAACATTTAAGAATAAACTAGAAATTAATAGAAATTCAGTGCTAGACACTTTGTTGTGACAGCTAGCGTGCACAGATAAAGTGAGCTGGCGATTCAATGCAAATGTTGGCAGCCAGCGGTTAAGTACTAGAGCACCTACCTGTGTGCGGAATATTCTTGATTACGAATTAGTGCAATAGAGACGGCGCAATAAAGTTCACAGACACGTGGAAGATATTCAGTGACAGTTAGTGCAAATTGCAATAAAGTTTTTCACTTTTTGTCCAGTTACTGTGTTATTACTGTGCACAAATTAAAACTTGCTTGAACACAGCCTTGGCGGAGCTCGGTAGAGCGAAAACTAACCTTGTTTTGTACGTTTGCGTGAAATATGTTTATTAGAAATCCATTGACTTATATCGCTTTGCCAATTTAATACTAATCGTAGAACCAAACGCCTACAGTAATATAATTAATAAAAAAAATCACCCTGCTTTTAATTAAAATGCTACAAAATAATTTCAAATATCTTTATAAGAAATAAATTTATTGAATATAATTTTTAAGAAAAATTCTTTTTTTTTACGTCAATCAATTTTTCGTATCTAAAAATTGCAATATCGATGTCTGTACGTTTTTGTCTTCGGCCTTCTCTCTTCGTACATTTTTTCGCCGCAGCGAATTGCATTCTCATTCGTTTGGCTATTTAAAAGGCTACGTTCAATATTAGAATCAACTTTAGAGTATCAACCATTCCAATCTATATTATAATTATACTAAAAACGATGTCGCTGTCGACGAATATTTTCAGTTGCCAGTTTAAAAAAATATTTTAGAGTATATTAAAAAGATTAGAAAATATCGGAACACGAACAAACTGATATTAAAAAACATTCAAACTACATTAAACTATCTGAAATTAATCGTTGTTTTTTAAATATTATTGTGAAATCTTTAAAAAATCCGTGTTTTTATTGCCATAGAAAACAGCCAACTGTGACGCGGAAATATATTTTTTGTGCTGGCAATACCGCATTTTGACGTTTAACGTAAGTATGTTTCGTTTCGTATTTCTCTTTTGTTTTTATTTTTTGCATTAAACTTGCTTCAATAATATATTTTTATATATTCCTTATCATTTATTTTACATTTTTGAATAAAGATTAAGATTGTTTTTTTAAAAACTAATCAGTGAGTTTATTGTCAATTTTTTCTCCATATTAATATTTTGCAAAGTAAATGGCTATCACGTTTTACTTGAATATGATTGACATAAATAACATTTTCAGTATTCACAATTGTGAAATGGCCTACAAATTGATATCTATATATTAATTACGCTAACCAATGTCGCCTGTCTCCGGATAATTTCTGTTGCCAGTTAAACAATAACAAATGGCGAAATCGTATAAAGTAGCGAGAAGTATTGAATGTTTTAAAATACATGCAGATAATATTTAATGTGTAGAAATATTATACATGTAAAATAAAAATGGTCACTTATAAAAAGAATGTACTCAATATTTATACACGTTTATTAATTTTATATTATTTTAATATTTGTGTTTCAAAATTGTTTGTAAATTTCGCCATATCTTTTTTTGGTTATGTAAACGCCATTTTGGAGCGATGACAGCTATTTACGTTTTCTCTTTAAACTATTTATCGCTTTAAAAAGCTACTTTTAGTTAGAAAAATGTTATATCATAGTCAATGAAATGAATAAAGACGCGGATTTTTGATTACGGAGCAGTACATAATTATGTATGATATTTGATTCATGTCTTTCAGGTTAGAATTTCATATTTCGGAAGTGATAATTTATTTTTCCAGAATATTAATAATATGAGGACATACAGAACAACGTTAAATTTAGTGCAAGAATATCCTTATAAATACGAAAAAAAATTGTTCAGAATTTGGAATGGACCACGTTTTTTAATATGATGGCAAAGAGTGTTAATTTGACAAGTCTTTCGTTAATAACACTATCCTTAAATAGGGTTGTGCTATTGTAGGACACTTCCCTTTTATAGATATTTTGTAAATTTTATTTTCCATACTGAAACTTGCCATGTAGCAGACTCAATTGGCCGCGAAGCGGCTGACGTAGGCTGCCGCAAATATAATTGCTACATGTTACATTAAAGCAGAAAGCAATCGGCGACAACTAATTGCTTATTTTCCGTATTGAAAAACGGAAACATGTCATGCAGCAGACACAATTGGCCACGCAGCGGCCACCATTGGTTGCGTAGAAATATAAATAGTTGCCCGCAGGGCTTAGCAGAATAGGTACCTGCTAGTAGCAAAGAATACCTGCTAGTAATTTTTGATATTGTTCAGCTGTTAATTTTCATACTTGCACTTCAATACAATTGTTGTTGCTTGAATTGGCCTCACGTTCTTCCTAAGCCCGTTGTTTCATTATCTTATTCATCAGCGTTTGATTTGATTCAAATTCGATTTGAATTCATCAGTGACTCAATTACGTTGCCGGAATCTAACTTACTGAAATCAAGTTGTATCGTATTGCATAACTTTAAAACCGTGTACAATAAACCGCACCATAGAGATTTGACTTGTAGGTATAAACTGAAAAACTGATAATTTATGAATCCACAAAAAAATGTAGGTACTTACTAATTTCAAAGATTTTTATTTTACTCGGTGAAACTTGAAGATATTTGGGAATTATTAAACCGGGCTATAGGGAATCCGGACTGATCGAGAAGCCAGACTATTACTGTAGGTAAAATTATATAAAGATCGCTTTAACCAAATACCGCTTACTATACATAGGGTATCTCACAGCTAGTAACAAAAATTTTACAGGATTCCTGTCTTGATAATGAGTGAGAAAATTTTCAAGCAACCATGACCTAATACTAATATCTTTTAATAAAATAGTACTTTATTTAACACCACTTTATTGAGTTTTTACCAACTACAACAACCAATTTAAATATAATATTCAACCCTGATGAAGGCTCAGCTGGGAGCTGAAACTAGTTGGTAATAACTCAATAAAGTGGTATTAAGCAAAGTGATATTTTATTTAATGATATAAAGTATGTCTCACTACAATGTGTTTGCTTCGTGTGAAAAACTAATATTGATAGTTATGGAATGATATCAAAATTTGTTTTTTTTTTCAATGTTCCTGATTTATTTTTTGCGAAAAATTGAACTATCATTATAATAACTTATATCGATTATGCAAAATTCAATCGCTTTAATAAAAATAAAATAAAATGAAAAAAAAAATTACATTTTTTTTTAAATTTTTGCAATATTTTTATAATTTTTTCGACTTGTATTAAAGCGAATGAATTTTTGATAATCAATATAAGTTACTTTAATCATAATTCAACTTTTTGCAAAAAATAATCCTTGTAAAGTTTAATATTGCACATCTCCATAAGTATAAATATTAATAAGGTCATGGTTGTTTGAATATTTTTGACTTATTACCAAGGCTAAATTTTTTGTTACTTGCTATGGAACACCCTATACAATGTTTTAATGACTACTGAGATGTTAGTAAAAATTAAATTTTGTCTATCGATTACTATGTGTGTTAAAAATAAGGGCAAAAATAATGTGCTATTCTGGATCATCTAACTCTGCTTGGATTCAAAACCACGACCTATAGATTTTTAACTCTGTTAACTTAAAGTGCAAAACTAAAGACAGGAAACTTGAGTAGTTATTTCGCATAGAAATTTACCGATATCGGTAGATTCTCTAAGGAAGGGGCGAAGTAATCCGCCGGGATTAACCGTGATACACGAGATAGCCATGCCCGGGAGAGTCGTAAAAATATACGGCCGTACCTTATCCCGGCAACTGCCCGGCGACCTCCCGGGATCGCTTAATAACTTGAGAGTATCAATAACTTGGAAAACTTTCAGACGAAGGAAAACTTTGAATGTTTGTATCGGTTGATTGTTATGTTGGAGATCATCTGTTTTGTTCTGTAAGGGATGTGGTTTAGTTAAAGTAATAATAATTCATTGAAGCAATATTACATTCAATGAATATTGAAGGAAAATATACTGATGAAGGATTTTAAACGGTAAAGGTTTTCTGTAAACTTAGAGACCAGCTGTGCGTTCAGCTTTTAATACATAAGTGAGGACTTATAATGTTTAACCCTTAAACAAATAATGGTACAATACTTCCCAAAAAAAGGTCTTTATCACTTCCCAACTCAGTAGTATGTGCTCAATCAAATAATTAAAATTAGATATGTAATGAATATTCGGTTACTCTTCGGCATTCAGCCCCTTTTTTAAATATTCAGTATTCGGCCGAATACTGGCTACTATTCGGCCAACACCAAATACGTAAAAAAAGGAATAAAAAATAATAAAAGACAGCAAATTAATCACGTAACTTTTATTTACGCTGAATATACATTTTAAGTTCGTAAAATTGGAATTTTTCGCTTATTTAAAGTTATTTATCTAAAAGATCAAAGGAAATGTAACATAAATAAGTTTAAAGGGCCGGTTTTTTCAAGTTGGATTAAAATAAAAATTCGTTTAAAGCATAGATTTTAGCATTTTCCACCAATAAAACAATCCGTTTCCGTAAAAATCTATGCTTTAAACGAATTTTTACTTTAATCCAATTTGAAACAACCGGGACTAAGAGATCAAAAAAGATCACAAACCTTTTAAAAAGATCAATTGCAAATAAAATATCTAAAAAACTGTTTGTTTATATCAAGTAATTGAGCATGTTATAACTTGTAGAAGACAAAACACTGTTAATCGCAATTGGCGAAGCGTAGTGACAGCAGGCCAATGAGAGAGCAGTAAATGGTATCAACCGCTCACCCAGCACCGTTCTAAGAGCAAAAGCTTCCATATTGGTCCTACTCAAACGTCTCCAGGTTGAAATTTTTTTCAACTAACGCACCGGTCGCATAAACCGTTGCGAAGTGGCACGGCCGCTCGAACAAAGCCATTCACTGTCCCCGCCTAAAGATATGTCTTTATTGAAAAGAAAATACATGAATACATAATTATAATACATAAAGAAAAATAATATACAAAAGAAAAATACAATTAGAAACAAAGTAAATAGGATAATGTAAAATACATAGAAAGAAAAACAGTAACATAATAATAAGAAGGAAAAAAATACATGGAAAATAAAATAAAAATAAGAATAAACCAAATAATAAAAGTGTAAATAACAAAATCAGAGAGAGAGAGAGAGAGAGAGAGAGAGAGAGAGAGAGAGAGAGAGAGATGAGAGAGCAGGGTTCTTTGCCTGCCAATTTTTGTAACATTAATCAGGCCGAAAAGTTTGGCCGAATATTCGGCTATTCGGCCTCGCTACTGGCTGAATTAACTATTCATTGCAACACTAATTAAAATGAATTTAAAAATATCATACGAACAAAACCTTTATAGGTAGCAATGCTATAACGTCACTTTTTATGTGTCAAAATTTCCCTCAACATTTCGTCATCGGTCATTTTTCGCTTTAATTTTAGAAAAATTCCGGCGCTTAAAGCGCTATTTATTTGCTATAAAATATTAATGATTATATTTTATATATATTAGCTATTAAAAAAATAAAAGAAAAGGTCGAACGTGTGCCAATATTATCAAGTCAAGCAAAACATACTTCAAGGTATTAACATGTTATTTGTTGTACTTTATGTCTCCACCTTTTTCACTTGATTATTATGTTTTGGTTTTATTTTTTTATTATCTATCACTGTAATGAATAAGTTAAATGCTATTAGGATAGTTGTAAATTATTTCCTTCTTAGTGAATGCACTAATGGATAATGGGAATATATTTCCGAGCCCTTTTTTTTCTAAAATACCTAAAATTAAAAAAAAAAAATAGGCACTCATCAATAAACAACCATTTTTATAATTTTTTTGTTTATTTTACCATTTCCAATCGCCGTATCCGTTTGAGGGTTAAGATTGTTTTATACTCTATTAATTATTAACCAGAATAATATTCTGTTTAATATGTAAGTACCCATAAATGTCACGTTAACTGGTTTTTGCCATTAGACCGTTATTTCAGTTTACAACCACATTATTTTTGCTTTGAACTTTGATAATTGTAAAACAATAATTAATGTCTTGACTCATTTCCTCACAGGGATGGATAGAGAGAAGAAAATGTTATAATCTTTTATCTTGGTACATCATTTTGCTTCGCCCACTTTAAAAAATCTTATCTCGTATGCTATTCGATTGTTAAAGTTTTTAACAAGGCCTCTTTTAATATTTACTTTATTCGATCATGCCAGTTCTTTTGACGATACACTTAATCCCTGTTGTTTGACTCGTAAATGAGAATAATATTGAGAAGAACAGGTGTATTAAAATCAGGACAGTGTTGAATGAACTCAATATGATGACTTTCAAAAAATACAGGTTACATTGAACGAAATGAGAATAATTAAAGGTTCAGTACATTAATTAAAAAAACAGTATATTTAATTAATGGTCAGTAAATTAAATTAATGGTCAATGTATTCTGATCAAGTTCAATTTGGTCAGTATTATATGTAATTAAATTAATGATCAGTAATATTTAAATTTATAGAAGCCATATACAGGGTATAAAAGAGCTATTCTACAATATTTTACAGGTAGATTTCTGCTTTAATACTGAATCAAAAAAGCAACAACGAAGACATGCGACAAAAAATTTTTCATTTTTTTCAATACTTCTGACTTATTTTTTGCAAAACGTTGGACTATCATTACAGTAACTTATGCCGAATATGATAAAATTCCTTCCAATTTTCATGAAGGGTATTAATCACTTTATTTTACTTGTATTAAAATGAATTAATTTTTCGTAATCGATATAAGTAACTGTAATGACGATTGTAAACGTTTTAAATAAAATAAGTAATAAATATTGAAAAAAATGCACTTTGATATTGCTCTCCAGAACTATTCATGGTTAGTTGAACATTTTTGAATCATAATCAAGGCAGGAATCCACCTGTTAAGTATTGTGAACTAGCTCTGTTTCAACCTATTTTATACTCTGTTAGGATATGAGTACCAATATATTTTTAAAATTCTCACTGTTAAAATATTACCAGATTTTACAAGAAAATTTGAAGAAAGCTAAAATAAAAACGAAAATCATACAAGAAAAGTGATACAATGAGACTGCTATTCAGGAAGAAGTACAAATCTTAAAAAGTAATGGTGCAATGAAGATCTTTTACTTAGTTTTATAATGGCATTTCACCAGAGGAAATTATAAAAGATCAAAAAAACCAAATTAATAATAAAACCTCGAAAATGTAAGTTAGATAAGTTATAAATTGACGACACTTTGTTTACATGAAAGTTTGTGTTTGTATTTACGTATGTACCATTTTAAGATTAATACACAAATAAAAAAAAATAAAAAATTATCATCCTCTCCTCGCTCATCCGTTCCATATGACCAAACCAATTCAAAGACCCTTTTTTTCTACCTTTTCTTTGGATTACGCTGCAGCCAGTATTACATTTGCTCCTAATGTGTTCATTCATCATCCTTTCGTACATAAATTTTGAATATTTCCAACGCATTTAGTCTAATCTTGTTCTGTTTTTGCCAATTCGACTGCCAATATACCATAATACATCAATTTTATTAATGCCTTTTAAGACATTGATTATTCTTACTTATTAATTTTTATTGTCACGATATGGTAAATCAGAAAGAATTGCGCGAAGTCGAGGACTTTACTCTACTTTTATTTTTTACTCTACATACCCTTCTTACACTGAATTGGAAATTGCTAGAATGGTCTGGGATGGTCGATGGATTAATTTCCAGAGATAGCAGGATAAGATTTATGCTTATACCAGAGATGGTTCGTTAATATTCAGTAATAGGAGATAAGTTCGACAATATACAAAATGTTTTTTCAAATGAACCAAAGTGACACGGAGATGGCCTTTGGAGTAAAAAAATGTAAATCTGGCAACGTACGAATAGGGCCGATATGGAATCTTTCACTCATATAATGGTCCTGGGAATACAGTGGGTATCCATTCACGGTATAGTATTTAACAAGTCAAAACAGATTTGTCTCATATATTTAGAACTGTGTATTCTTTAAAAAACCTATCCAATGAATACTATGGTAAGTATGTGAATGGTTTGTCCTATTTATTCGCATTCTAACTGATTATCAATAATAACCAAAAAGGTAGTTACTTATAAAGTTTAAAATTACATTGTTATTAGTAACCTTAATATACAAAATCGTATATTAAGGTTACTAATAACAATGTAAGTTCTCAGGTAATATTTCCAGGAAAAAATTATCATTTCAAAATAGTAATTCGAATTTGTAATGAATAATAACATTTAATAAAAAAATATCATTTAATATAAATTTTAAATCAAAACATACATTAATACATGTAGTGTTAGCTGGCAAAATCATTTATTTTGTTCACCAATTTTTACTTTTTATCAAAAAAAAATCGGAATATTTGAAATTCACACTCCACATTTTCCGATTGAAGCCATCTTCTTAAATGATTTTTATAAATTGTGTGCTGTTTTTCAGCTATACCAGATGAGTAATTTTTTAATAACATCGTAATAAAGTTCCGATTGAAGTCCCGAACAAGCTGCTATATCAAAAAGTGCGTATCGGAAATGTTTTTAGGATCAGAAAAAACTTTAGCAATGGGGACTGCTTTAAATGGAACAGTATTCATATTGATGAATAAATTAATATATTTTTTATATTAATAAAGATCCAGGGATGGGCAAACAGCCATTTGTATTTAAATAACACAGTTTTTAAAACGTCGCCACAACATTTTGTAAGCAATGTCATGTCTTTAAAATTGAACTTAATCCTCCGTCTCATGCAGAATTGTAACGGCCGTTAAACGGAATCGCCCACTCGCAACGGCGGACATAAAATCGAAACCCCTACTGTATGATTGCTTTTATTTCGTTAACGAAAATTTGATAGGTCAATTTTCCCGACAAATGGATATTCTCCGAGGAAGAAAGTCCCCTTTTCCTGAGTAATCGGAAAATAAAATTAATTTAAGGGATATAAATGCTCGCCTTACGGGAGTGGTTTTGTCTTGCGGTATTATTACCCCTCTAAATCGTTAGGGGGATGTAGGAAGTAGGCTTTTTTTCATAAGTCTTTTTTTAGGTTTGAAGTATGGCTTTAAGGTTTATCTTAAATCTCAAAAGATAACACATGAGATGTTTTGCCATTGATTAAGGGCTATTTATTAAAAAAAAAAATTAAAATACAGTAAAAAGATAAGTATAAAAAAATGTTCCATATTCTTTGATGCAAGCAGGACTGTGAAATTGAATTCTTTTATCGAGATATTGACCATTATTGTAAATTTATTTAAAAAAAGTAAAAACAGTATATGAAAAAAACTAGTAAATAGTAAATAGAAAATAGATTTAAAAATAAATAATTATAGGATGAGCAATAAAAGTAAGAACTTTTTTTTAATAGCATACTAATTCGAAGGAGAAAAAAAAATTCATTTCATTCGATTACTCCAGACCACGAGCATATTCCAAATCTAAATATTTATTTATTTATTTCAGGTATGCTCTTGTAACAAAAAATGTAAACAAGTTTTGAAATCTTGTTACCAAATGGTGCATCCGTATTATTGGTGAGAGAACGGCATAGTTATTTATATGGATGCATACAATGAGTACTTCGTGCTATCTCGTATGTATTGTTATATTATAAGAGACACCCTGAATAAGTTTAGGGCAGTCCAACGTAGTTAAAAATGTCCTGGGTAATTTATAAACTAACAAATGTTTATGCTCTAGAATTCTTGGACAAGAGCGAATCATCAATACCATATGTTCATACCGGATACATTTGTGTGTTCTCTCACTCTAGCGCATGTGGATGACCTGAGAAGTGTGAGTCAAAGATTGTTTATTTGGCTCAGAATGGGACTGTAAATTAGTTGTCAGAACCGGATCAAGATTAAGTAGCTTTTTAACCCATTGCATCGAGCGTAATTAAACACACTTAAATTTTTATTACAACTATGATTAGAGAGTCAAGAATAATTAATGTGCTTAAATTCTTCATTTCAAATTCTTTCAAACATCTAAAAAAAAAAGATTCAAAATACACTTTCTTCTTTTTGCGTATATAAATGGCCCTCGTAGCCAGTTAATGTGACACTGGTTCCGGGTTCGATTTCCATTGAAATCACAATAAATCTATGTGATTTACTAAAAATTGGGTATTTTGTGATCTTTTTGTATTCATAATTGTGCCTAATAGCCTGTTGAATCGTTAAAAAAATATGCGTTTTCGTGCCATTTTCTAAATATAACTATGTGAAAATAATAAATTATTTTATATATTAAATGCGTACGCTAAATTATCGATAATTTTTGAACAATAATCATCTTTGATGAGTAATACTTATAAGAAAAAAAACAGGATTAAAATATTCTATATAGTATATACAACTACACTTTGCTACCAATAAATAAAATGTGCTACAAAAAATCTGTAAAAGTTGCACACAAACAACAAAATATTTATTTTGTAGTCATTTCTCTTTTTTGGCAATTGGCAATCTAATTACATTATTTTTTTATGATTTTCTTACAATTGAATTGAACTTTTAAAGTAGAATGAAATGTTTTACATATTTCAAAGAATCATCTTTATTGTAGCCATTCGTTAAATAATATCAATTTGAACCAAGTCTGAAATTTATTATTCATTTTACCTTCTATTCTGATGATTTAATCGCCCACGTTAATTTTAATAAATCTACTATTCTGATGGTAAAATATTATTTGAAAAATTATTAGGTATTCAGAATAACTTTTATTTAGCGAGTTTTTTTTTTTTAAATATCTGCCGTTAAATTCTTTGCAGCATTTATTATATAATTGTAGGACTCGTAGGAATTGTAGGAATTGTAGGAGAGCTGAAAACTCTGACACTGATGGCACCCTTTTTGCTATAATACAGCTACAGGTTTTTTATTTCCGAAAAAACCTCACAGATGGCATCATATTCTTAATGGATTTGAAGACGGATGAGAGCGTGTCAAAAGTGACAGTGGAGTGGTGAAAGGGAGAATCGATCTTGTGAGGATTGGGTAAAATATACCGTACAACTTTGTATAATTTTTATACCATTTACAAAGTAGGTATATCTGTATGAAAAAGCATTTTGTCAAAATTTATGATACTTATTTTTCATCAGATCAAGATACTTCACCTTTTCATTTCTTCATGTATATTACCTGTAGGTAAAAGGAAAAACCAAATAAGTAAAAAATGGAAGTTTTTAGGAGAGCCAAAACAAAATTTTGGAATTTCGTTTGTTTATGAAATATCACTTATATATTTATATTTATATTAAACCTTTGTTATTTTTATCTAATTGTTGCACCAGTGGTTTTGTTTTTACTCCCTTTTTTTAACTCGTAGCGTCTGCTTGTCTGCCGAAAAAACTTTGGAACGATTTTTAACCCCTTTTTCGTGATCCAATCGAGCTGAAACTTTGCATGCAGACTCGTTATGACGATGGAAATGATCTAACAAATTTTTGTATAAAAAATTAATTAACGTATAATTTTGGATTTTTCGAAATTTTAACTGTTTTTTCAAGTTGGAAAACATACAAATGAGAATAGAGCCCGACGCGTGGAGAAGGCGCGAAACCTGTTTCAACTAGTCTGACTCGACCCATGGGTACGCCGACGCCGTGCCCCCCTGTACCAATTATTACGTTTTCAATATTCTATAAGTTTTAAGGATAATTATAAACATGGAATAGATTTTTCACATGAACTTAAAGCAAGAAGAATATATTGATAGAATATCAATATATAAACAATACAAATGAGAAAGGGAGTATAATAAAAACTTGTTTTTTAGGAGTTATTTTTTTCCACAATAAATCTAATATCGTTGTTTCTTGCCAAATTTTTCAAATAATTAATCATGTCATTTGTGCTTCTTCAAAAAAAAAAAAAAGTCGCATTTTATTTTATTTTGTGATAATTTAGATGATCACTGAAAAGTGATCATTTAAGCCAGCTTATGAAGGTCATAAGCCCTATAAACATACTACTTTCTTACATAAAAAGCTTCATCTCTGTGAGACATCTATAATATATCTAGGTTGACGATGATTCTTCTGGCGGAAAAATTTTAACATACTCAAAAATATTGTGCATTTGTTATTTTATTTAATAAAATTTCGGAAATAATAAAATTTAAATGCACTTTTTGCATTAGTTTGTAGGTCGATCTTTTTAACCATGTAAGAATTTGAATATACTTAATGAAGTGGTAATCTGAGTATGGTGGATGAAGCAATGCTCAAACACAGCCTTTATTAAACTTCGTAACGACGCCGACGACAGATTTGGTTTTCGATTAATAAATTCGATTCAACTCAAAATATCATCACAAATTCTGGATAATTTTGGCCTTGTTCATTTGTCGTTAATATTTAATCATCCGGATTAAATATTAACGTGTATAATAATAAACTCAAGATTGACAGCCCTGATTCGACAGAGAAAATAATTGCGCAGAAAAGAAACGCAGCCTTTAATAAATAATGTATTTTCCTGTGACAATTCATGTACGGGGAGGCGTACTGCGATCCATAATTCCCAGGGCTTCACAAAGTGGGGAATATTAATTTATTGAGAAATAACGGCATGGGATTTTTTTATGATATTTTAACAAGAAAGGTTAAAAAGGTATTAATTAATTTAAAAAAAAAAAAGCTTTTTAAGCACTATTCTTCGTATGTCATATTGAAGATGATAGGAAAATACTTATGTATCAAATCAAAGACACATTTAAACAACTTTTTATTGACCACATAACTAGTAACTCTATATCTGCCGGTTTCGATACTACCGTATCTTCATCAGGACGGACGTAAACTAACTATCCATTATCTATTCTAGCAAACAAATCAATTTTTGAAAGGAGCGTGGCTACTGCTATGGTGGGGGTAATTGATAAGTGGACGCCGAAATGGGGAACATGTCAAGTAACCAGCTATTCATAAAATTTTTCTGGTTGTAAATTATATTGGCTTCAGTGTTAAGGCATTTTTTATTTCTAATAAGTTATCTAATCTAAGGCCCCTATTATTTACGTGTAGAATCTCGATACCGTTTTCCTTTTTAAACGTGTGGACTGTTTCCAAAAGATGGTTTGAAAATTCGGAAAAGTTATTGTTATTGAGAAATCTAAATGTATTCCTTTACTCTAACATTAAAATTAAGTGCCGTTTTACTTATGTAAAAAGCCAAACAGTCATTACAATTTAGTTTAAAAATACCAGAATGATATAGCGGATCGACTTTTGTCTTCGGAATTTATTATAAGTTTGCCTATAATAAATTCAATGTTATGATAATAGATAATGAGTTTGTATCCGTCCTGATGAAGATACGATGGTATCGAAACCGTTTGATCTAGAGCTACTAGTTACGTGATTAATACAAAGTTGTTTAATTAAAATTAATAATTATGTCCAACATCGAACATATTTTAATTTTGTTTAGGACTAAGGTGGTTCGGCATGTTTCTGGTATCTAAATTTTTACACCTCTGGACATTAAACAATATTTTATAATTTTTTCTATTTTTTTATGTTTTTTTTATGATAATAAATTCTGTGTTCATTGTATTTTTTTTCCATTATATTGACCACATAGAGGATCCATTGGTCAGAGCATATCCGAAACGACGAGGTATTGAGCAGGGTGGGTAAAAAGAGGAAACTCCTGAACAGCGAGCGAATTGTATAGGCCATAACATAAGGCACCCAGGCCTGCTTTTTACCATCGTCGAGGGCAATATTGAAGGCAATAATCGTAGAGACCGCCTGAGATCAAGCTACACAGACCAGGTTATCGGAGATGTGCGCTGTAGCACCTACAAAGAAATGAAGAGACTGGCAAGTGACAGAGGAGTGGAGAGATCGAGTGCTTGGTGCAAACCAATCCTAGGATTGTGACCCAAAAAAAAAAATCTATCAACCATCCCGTAAAACTAGCAAAAACGCCACGACATACTTAATAGGAAATTTTTACTTTTTCCGAGCTAAGTTTGTAGAATTCCTTGACAGTGCGTATGGATATAAAACACTTTTTTTTGCCATCTTATTTTTACCTTTTGCAAAACTGTATTTACAGTTTAAACGCGAGGATTTCATTACAGTAAATGTACATTTACTTAATTTATTGTCCTTAATTTATAATATAATTTCTTGTATTACTTACTTTTTTTACACTTTTTCCTTATGAAGGCAGTCTATCTAACTACTTAACTCAACAATTTGCGTCTTTGTGACTTTGTAGTAAAATACATCTTTATAAATTGTAATATTCTGTAAATAAATTACAATTCTGTTCCATCACTAATGATATTTTAATTAATTTTTTTGAGCAGTTTGCTAACTCTGTTAGGAGTAAACTTGGAAGGTGGCATATTTCCTCCCATCGCAATGCATTTTTATATAATTATCAATGGCTGTTATAGCTTATGAATTTTTTTTAAATATAATAATACATAGAAAAGTTCAGCTTTATAATTTACAACAGAAGAAAAGAGAGAAACGGATTTTTGAGACTTTATATAAAATAAACAAATGAATGGCGGGTTATCCTTCGCATCACACCTTCTGATATCAGTAATAATAATGCCAGAGATCAAACACATATCATATTTTGCACCTCGAAAACTATAGACTTTCATCTCCAGTTTGGTTATATATTACATCTGTGACGCGTCTCATCTCAGTTATACAACTTCCAAAAAATTTATGACATCTGTAAATTAAAATACTGTTTCTATCTCAAAATACGATCTATCTCAAAAGAACACAATGAAAACAAAATACATATGAATCTGGTACGGGATTCATATGTAATTTAAATTGTTTAGTAAACTTCATTTTTATTTTATTTATGAATGTCACCTTTGCTTAACATTTGGTTATCAAAGTAAAATAATTACTTCAATGGTAGATGCTGTAAAAACCCCTTCATCACAAAAATAGTTTCTTATTTTACATGCCTTTCTACTACATTTCGCTATTCATGTTGTAAACAATATAATTTGAATTGCATTAAAATAAAATGATGCTTGAAATATCTTTTTCAGTTTAATTTTTAAGAATGTAAACATGGAATCCATGTCTCATCAACATTTTTAATATTTTCAAATTAAGTCAGACGTTTATCTATAAAAATTGGAATAAACATATGTAAATCCAACTTTTATAGATAGTTGTTTTTCTGGTATGAGGCTCAAGCCACTAGGGCTAGTAGTGTTCTTTATCTTTAAACCAACGAACTACCCATTCACTTATCAACATGATGTATCTAAAATAAATGTAAGACTTAAGCAGAATTATAAAAAAGGTTAAACAAATTTTTTTAAAATGCAAAGAAAATAATTTATTTATAATATATTAAAGTTAAAAATGTTCTCAAGTTTTCACGGCCGTTTAGAATCTTCTGTTTGTGGTTTTCTAGAATATTCTGCCATGTATACCTGACTTCTCTGGCCGACGTTTCGGATATAATTGCAGGATCAGGGCAGATGTGATGAGTGTATGTTGATGTTAAGGTTAAGATTGGCTTGCAATACCGTACCGAATCAAGATCCGAAACGTCGGCCAGAAAGGTCAGATATATACGCAGAATATCCTAGAAAACTATGCATAGAATATATGAAAATGTTTATTCTGGATTGTACTGTAGATTAGACTTTACAAGTTTTCTATGCATTATAGCACAGTATACTAAGAACAGTAATACGTCTTCATACAAACTGGCCGCTACCCATTAGAATGTGTGCGTGCGTGCTCGGCGCCGTATACGCACGCATTGTGACGCATACATTGACATAGAATAGGGGGCAAAAGGGCCGTGCCTTCGGTGCCATTCGCACTCGCAGCCGGCGCTTTAGAAAAAAAATGCGCTTTCTGAAAAAAATGCCTTTTTTATGTTTGTGGTGCTTTACTAAAAAGATGTGTTGTTTATCACAAAGACTGTGAGTTTTTAAAAGTCTACGTTGATGTTAATCAGCGTTCTTACAATTTAAGTGCAGAAACTAGGTCTACTAATTACATACATTTTCGGGTTTCGTGTCTACCTTATGCGTCAGAATCTCAGACGCCATGAGTTAAAAGAAAGGGAGTCAAAATAAAGTGACAACCCTAGCGTCAATGCAAGAGTAGGCTAATAACTCACCGACAGGCCGGAGATAAACCACTGTTCTGGGTATACTGTGGTTATAGCTTATGCCAATTATTTTTGAAGAAAAAAACTACAAAAATAACAGTGTATGATGACCACGAGGACACGCACAAATATGGTTAGGATAGTTACACTTAAAACGTCATAGCGTGATGTGGTGTGGCGGTTACCTGCCATCATCTATTGGTTAGCAGGCAAAACACACACCACTGTGTAACGGAAAACCACTGGCTGCATGTACCGTGCAGCTTCCGGCGGCCGCAGCAACTCCTGATCCGCGGAAATGAAGCTATATTTTATATAATTAAGAACTGTGTGAATGAAATTGTTGCACGGTTTGCAACGCCGCATCAAATACGCTGACGTAATCCGTTGCAAACCCGGCCCGGGTCTCAATCCCAGCACACTTGAAATATCGGATATTTGAACTACCATTGGTAGTTTTTGGAAAATATAATTGAAATATAATGAATACTATGGTATCCACTTCACTTTGCGGTTTCTAAACCGGATAGACCACAAATACGAGTAAAATGTACACAAAGGATTCAACAATATCGGGTTCGTTTGAAATTAACAAAAATCTGGGAGGATTCAGTGATTAAATGTATTACTCAGAATTCACTGGTCATAGCGAATTCATGCCTTCCTATTGGACGTCCCAAAAATAAAATAAATATTTATGGAGATAAACGAAATCAAAATATGTATTTTTTTAAAATTTATAATATATATATTCGGCCATATTCCAAAAATAGCAATATTGGGATCTTAAGATTGTTATCTCAATACTTAATAGACGAGAATAAAAAAATAAAATAAACGTGATGTAAAAACGTGTCGGTGTTCGGTGTTCGTCGTACTAAAATAATGAGATTTGTATTTTCACATAGATATATCTCTCAAAGTAAATAACTTTATTTGCGGTGTCCGATGTCTGCAATGCCTTTAGAAGAGGTATTAATTTCTCCGATGCCTTCTTATTCAGCGGTTTGGTGTGACAGAGCTTCAAACTGATTACCGAAGTACCTATCGCAAACGTAACCTCACAATTCTCATCTCTTGACTAAAATTACATGAAATATGTACTAATGCTGTATTTAAAGCTTATAGAAAAAATATTATTTCATACGCACTTATTAATTTCTTCTTCCTAAGCGTCCTTGTATTTATATTTTGACGTTTGACGCATAAACCTCATGTACTTTTTTCTCTTTCTTTCTCTCAAGTAGAAACTGAAAAAACAGACATCGACGTTCACCTACGTCTCGTTTTACTTTTTATTTTTAACTGTTCGAAGAATATTTTTTCTTCTTCTGTATGAAGGCTTGAATATTAAATGTTGGGATAGCAATCTTTAGATCCAAATATTGCTATTTTAATAATATGGTCGTTAGTCTCGTGTAAAACTTTGAAATATCATGAAAGAAACTCATATCGAAATTCAAATTCAATACATATTTTTAACACTAAATATGAAGAGTATCGTCATATGGTGAGGCAGATACTAGAAACTCGTCCCCCTCCCTGACCATGTATATTATATACATCACGAGCCCGTTTATGTCTATGTTAAAGTTAAATTTGGAACAATCGGTTAAATGAGGTTTTAACTGTCATTGTCAAATTGACTTGTCTATGGTTATGTCCTATTTGTGTTATCCTTTAATTGTGGGAGACATTTAACTATTTTCTTTTGTATTTCATCTTACCAAGCGATTGTGTCTGCCTGTTGGATGACCGAATTAAATAAAATAAAAAAATAAATCAAAATTCAATCACTTTAATACAAAACAGTGTTGTTTATACTCAATTTTTTTATTTTCAATATATCATAGTATACCGATAAATCGATATTTTACAATGTTTAAGATAAATTACAGAAGACTCATGAATATAAGATTGTGTGATTGGAACGTGATTGGAAATCTTTCATTCTACACAATGGAACGTTCAATTATTCTACCGTATTCCACAGATATAAATATATATATATATATATTTATATTTTTATTTTCTATACTTAGGTTTTTTAATTTAATTTGTTAAAATCTTGACTTTGTTAGTATGGGCTCTGAAACATATTGATATTTTTCAATACGAAAGTGGTGAAAATAAAGTTCATTTTTATCAATTACTAGCTGTTACTACCCGGCGTTGCACGAGTTAAGGATTAAATTAAAAACAGAGGTTCCATTGTTTTGCAAAGCCTCTAATAAAAACAATATTTTCATTTAATCAATGCTGGGATGGATGGGATGTTCAGGAAGGAAATGTGGCCTATGTTACCTGCTGGGTCCTAAAGAATAAGTTGGCAAAATTTTGATCAGATCAGACATATGGGGTAGATTTATATAGAAAATATTTTAGAGGAGGAAGTGAAGTAAAGGAAGAGGTGAGAAATGTCGTTTGTGTTACCCGCCGGATCCTAAAGAATAAGTATGCGAAATTGGAGTCAGATGGTTCGAACGATACAGATTTAATGGAAAATGTATCAGGGGAGGTGGGAAATGTCGCTTATGTTAACCGTCGGGTTCTAAAGAATGAATAAGCAAAATTTGAGTCAGATCGTCGAACGGTACAGATTTGCATGGAAAATATATCACTGGAAGAAGGGGAGTGAAGTGGAAGAAAGAAATGTCGCCTACGTTATCCGCAGTGTCCTAAAGAATAAGTATGCAAAATTTGAGTCAAATCTTTCAAACGGTGTAGATTTGTACATACAATATATCAGGGGGAGGGAATGGGGTATAGGGGTAGAAGGAAATATTGCCTATGCTACATTATCAAATTTTGAATGATATATATATATATATATATTTTTTTTTATTTATTTAAAAAAATCCTTGTTTACAAATAAAGATACTTAATACTAATTTAACAATAAAACATAAGATAAATTACACTTTTTTTTTGTTTTGTTTAATTTGTGGATTATGGATTTATATATATAATATAATATATATATATATATAATATATATATATATCTATATATATCCATTCAAAATTTGATAATGTAGCGTTCAAATCTGAGAATCTTCTGTTTATTTGAGTGGACTACACTACAGACATTTGTACTCATGAATGTTCTTATGGTTGTTCTTACGATGGAATTGGTGAACGTCGCATTGTGCGAAATGATGCAGTGATAACTTTAGCCAACTCATACAGGTTGCAAGCCCTGCGCCATCGTATAAAAAGACTTCCACACACGTTTCTTATATTCATAGCTTTGTCTCTGTGAGACTTCTATAATAATTTATCTTAGTTAATTAATTATCTCTATGGGGATAAAATCCGGTAACTGTGTTACTGAGAACATATAATAATAATAATAATAGCCTTTATACAGACATCAACATGTTTGTGATCAGTTAGACCGTCACACCATGGCACCTCTGTATGTCTTTTGGCAAAGGCCTCCTCCAATTTCCTCCATTCCTCCCTATCTTTTGCTATTCTGGTACCACGCGCCACCTGCTGTAGCTTCGATCTCATCCGCTCATCATCGAAACAACTATTTGAAAAGGGCAAAGAATTCATATAACTTTCTATTGCTGATTTGTAGACTATTGCAAGGCCTTCGATTCACTTGAACATGAAAAGATCTGGCAAGCACTTAAAAACCAAGGTGTTGAAAACAAATACATCAGAATACTGAGAAATATCTAAAAAAGCAGCAAAACTAAAATTAAACTAGAGGAGGAAGGAGAGACAATAAAAATAGAAAGAGGTGTACCCAAGGCGACCCAGTGTCACCCAAACTATTCACAGCCGTTATGGAAGACATCTTTCGAAAATAGAACTGGAATAACTTTGGATTGTCAATCAACGGGGAGAATCTGTCACACTTAAGATTCGCTGACGATCTGATAATCTTCTCGCAATCGAAAGACGAGCTGCAGACGATGCTCAGTGATTTTGATAAAGCAACTCGTAAAGTGGGATTAATTATGAACACAAAAAAACAAAAGCCATGACGAATATGTGTACTTGGTCAAATAATTTCATCAAACGACATAACTACAAAGGAAATAGATAGACGAATAAGAAATGCATGGAAGCAACATTGGAGTCTAAAGGTAATCATGAAGAACAGAGATATGAGCATTGACATCAAAAGGAAACTCTTCGATACCTGCATTCTGCCTGTCCTAACTTACGGTCAAACCTGGGCGATCAGAAAGCCCACGAAAGAAAGCTAGAATCTTGCCAAAATGCTACGGAGAGAAGTATGTTGGATAGATAAGGATATAATAATCAGATAGAATAAGGAATTCAATAATTCAAGAACAAACAAAAACGAAGAATGTTAAAGTATCCATCAGAAGGCTTAAATGGAAATGGACTGCACATATAATCAGGGGTAGAAAGAAATGTTAAAAAACAATAATGTATTGGTTCACAAGAGACAAGAAAAGGAAACGAGGAACGCCTTCTGAAGATGGGTGGATGAGATCAAAGCTACAGCAGGTGGCGCGTGGACTTAGAACATATCTACATATAAAAAAATTGTTATTTTATAACGCTTTTATTTCCAGAACTAGCTGTAACCCATCAAAAATGACGGTTCTTTTACATGTCGGTTCCTAAAGAATAAGTTTTCATTATATTTATAAAAAATAAAAATAAAATACACTTTAAAGAAGTTACGGACGTAACACAAAGTTACAACGGAAGGATGGATAGATGGACAGACAAAGAAATGATTATAATTGGGATATATGACAACGTATAAGATATAGATAAATGGTAACGTACAACTCAGGGTTATTACTGCGCGTGCCTGCTAAACAATTAAAGTAATACGGTCTACCTCAAAAATGTTTAGCTCAGTATGATTTCAATTAATTTATGAGTTCATTGGCATATAAACATATTGTTCGTGAATAACACGGAAGGCAAAATACACGTAAAGTACAACACGGTTGATCATTATATTTCGTTTATAAAAATGAAGAGGAGAAAATGATTTTCTGGTTGTTTTGCGTGAACACATATATTTATTTTTCACAGAGCCGTTTGCCGCGGAGGCGCGCGCCCCCCGTAATGGAAAAACAAAAACAGCGCCGCAATATCGCTTGGCGGCAAAAGTGTTTACCGGAAAACCGCGTATAATTGAAAAGAATTGCGGGAATCGCGTCCTTTCTTACTGCAGGGTTGCCAGATGTTTTATACTGTAATTATTACTCATGTTTATGTAATTTTTTATTTATTTTTACTACGTCCAAGTTACCAGAAAGTCTCGAAAATCAAAGGAAAAGTTGAAGAAAAGCAAGAAGACGGCCTCCTACAGGATGGATATACCAAATAAAGCAGTTAATAGAGTAGTTCACAAAACCCCTCTTCTCTTCTAAACCATATCACTTAATTTAAAAAGAAGTTCCTGGAATGCAATTACTACACTATTAATTTATGCAAGCAAGGTTTTATCAAAACACTGCTCGACTCACATACATGAATACATGGCACAATTGTTATGTTGACATTGACTGGGTATTTGAAAAACACTTGTATAACAAACAAAAATTATTGTACAAGTTTATACGTTGAAGAGATCCGGAAACTGAACCTTACTTGCGTTAGGGTGAACTATGTAAAGTAACGCCGGTCACTCTTGTTGAGCAGGTACCCCATTTATATGTTTAGTAGGGTACTTCCTTAGACAAATTATTTTGTCATTTTTGAGACCTTATGAAAAATTTAAAATGTATAAATATTTTACCGATTAAAAAAAACATTAATTAAAATCTTTAAACTTGAAGTACGTAGTTCAGGGAAGAATTATATTTTAATAATTAAATCAAAACACTTTTGAAGTTTAAAAAAAAAAACACTTTTTGAATCAGTCTGAAGATGGCCATGAAAGGCTGAAATCGGTAAGGTGAAAAAACAATTAATAGTGGAAAATAGTTCAAAAGTGTTTTAATTTAATTATTAATTAAAAATGATAAATTATAGAAATCTCATGAAGACGAAGCTAACTTATATATGAGAAAAGTGGATGGAATACTTAAATACAATAGCTCAGGGCTTACAACATGTAAGCCCTGAGCCATAAGAGATGTATAAGAGATTTCGATCCACTTTTTTAATATGTATATAAATTAGCTTCATCTCTATGAGATTTCAATAATTTATCATTACTTAATTAATCATCTCTCTAGGGACAAAATCCAGTAACTGTGTTCTTAGATCATACTCTCGTATAAAAATATTTTTATTTATTAAAATGCCAAATAGATACACAAGATCTGTGTTGTGCGTATCTAAATTGCTTTTTAGAATAATAATAAAATAAAAGATTAATATATTTTATTGGGACAAAATCATAGGTAATACATGTTTGTTAGTTTTGAAGCAAAATAATATACATCAAGATGGTCCGGTTTTGATTAAAACGATTTTAATTAAAAAGCTGTGTAAATTTTCATTAAAACGGCTTTTTGAAAAATTGTAAGATAAGTAACGTGACACGTACCATCCATGTGCGCAAATCCAAAAAATTAAATAGATTTTTTCTTCCTTCCCAATGTTAAAGTGCAGAGATATTTAAGAAAGCTTTTAGAAAAGCTAACCGAATTCAGTATGCAAAAACCACAAAAATTGGAAACCCTATACGAGTATGGTAGCCATTTCAACAAAGAATATTATTATTTATAAGAAGTATTATATTTGAAAGAAATATATACTTAGTATAAATATAATATTTTCCACGGAAAAATGAAAATGTTTGAAATTACCTTAAAAACATTTTGTATTAGACTAAATGACTGCAAGATTATAATTATATTTCGATTATGTTTTTAATTTAAATGTTCCAGTTATTTAAATTCTCATTTATTTTATTCTTAGAAGTGTTTCATATTTATTATCATGGAAAAATTACAGTGTTTAAAAATATATTATATTCATGGTTTCGAAAAAAAAAATAAAAGCAACATCAAAAAATAAAATGAAAAATAATTAAATATGTATGTGCAAAATTTTGAAGCTGAAATATTAGAATTAATGCAGCCCGCAATTTTTTGGTTAGGTAAAACTCCGCTTTACATAAGTAAGATTTTCCTTTAAATGATTTAGTAAAGAAGGCACCCCAATGTTAGTTACCAAAAAATATCTATTGTTACTGTTAACGATCTTTTAGCTTTGCACACTATTATAATGTTCGATTAAAATAATTATATTACTTAACATATTTATGAATTTAAATAACTATAAAAAAGCAGGTTGTATATTCTATTAAAGAACACATTCTTATGGTGAAGTTGCATTTTTTTTTCAGAACAAAGTTCTGTGACATTTTAAACCAAATTTATTAAATAATATATAATGATCCAATGTGTATCCGTAACGCTTTCTTCTCGCTGTATAAATGTGAAAATAAACTGATACATTACAATAGAGAAAACTGTCTGTTTTTAAATACAAACGACTTAATTTATACTTTCCCGAAATACAACAAGTTTGGGGAAATAATATTATTGATGGATTTGGCGTTTACATTGTAGAGATTATTAATGATGATCACGAGGCAATTTTAATTTTGTTACCATCCGCGTCATTGGCTCCGTCATTTATACGAAACATATTTGTTTTTCAAATCTTAGAGACTATTCTAAAGATTACTAGTGTTTGCGAGAATGACCCGTGTGTGATGTTGTTTTACTCGAGAGGCTCTGACAGTGCGCAATTATTTCGTTACAATAGTGGTTTGTGATGAATTTTTAAGTTTTCAGTTAAGGCGATCGTCTAGCAGAATGAGCAAATTTCACCATTTTTTCTCATATCTTCTCTTTAATTTTTTATCACATTTTTGTAGGGACATATCAAATTTAAAAAAATTATTCATCAGGTTTCATATATTTTAAATACGAATATCTTATTAAAATGTCATAAACTAAATTAAATAATTGATTAATAAATTACCAAACCTTCGATGTTTTAAAAATGAAGAAAATTGCTCCACTTTGTGGGCCTTTTATGACTGAACGGCGTGTGAGATGTCTTTTTTATTCAATAATATTACAAAGTTAACGATTATCTTAAATTTGTTACAATTATAGAAAAATCTGTTAATACGTTTACATGCAATTTATGTTTTAAAAAATACTGTTTTATAAAATTACTTTTATTTTTTGTGTTTTTTTTCGATCCTTTTAAAATAGTTTATAACTTTTTTTCTTTAATAAATTAAAGGAGTAGACATTTTTATTTTAAAATTAATACAAAAAAAAAATCAAAAAATTATTCTCGATTTCAGATTTTAGCTATTTAATCAAGGCACTGCGTATTGTGTCAAAAATACGTTGCGTCTTGATTAAATATCTAAAATCAGGAATATCGACAAAGATTTTGATTTTTTTTTTGTTTTTATTGTAAAATTATAATTTCTATTCTTTTGACTATTGAAGTAAAAAAGTTGTCAACCACGTAAAAAGAGTTGAAAAAGACCCACAAAAAATAGAATATTTTTAAAAAACAGTATTTTTTAAAACATAAATTGCATGTAAACGTATTAACAGATTTTTCTATAATTGTAACAAATTTAAGATAATCGTTAACTTTGTAATATTATTGAATAATAAAGACATCTCACACGCCGTTCAGTCATAAAAGGCCCACAAAGTCGAGAAATTTTCTTCATTTTTAAAACATCGAAGGTTTGGTAATTTATTAATAAATTATATAATTTAGTTTGTGACATTTTAATAAGATATTCGTATTTAAAATATATGTAACCTGATGAATAAATTTTAAAATGAGATATTTCCATACAAAAATGTAATAAAAAACGCAAGAGAAGATATGAGAAAAAATGGTGAAATTTGTTCATTCTGCTAGACGATCGCCTTAAATAATGATGATTTTTTTAAAATTTTACTCTTAATGAAAATGTGACGAGAATTAAAATGCACTTGTTATTTTTGAAAAAATGGCAAAATATTCGGGTAAGCTTATGCAGAAAAAATGAGTGTAAAAACTTCATATCTCACCAACGCCGCGTCAGTCTAATTTGACACATTATGCTAAAATTAAAATTTTCTTTGAGTTGTTGCTTCAAGTTTCCATGAATAAAACATGGAGGAACACTGAACCACCTGTGACGTGAAATATCTCCGAGAGCGTAACATAATAGCGGACGTCATTAGCCTTATGAAATCTTCAGCAAGATAAATTTAATTTATGTATACGTAAAAAGTTAATATATATTATTTCGGTGAAATTGTTTATATTTATCAAATTTAAGAGATACCCATGTAAAGCATGTGCTTTTCATTTATTAACTTTATTAACCATATGGGGCGAATCAGTTTTATTTTCTTCAATGAAAGTAATAAACTTTGTGGTAACAATATTGTTCATAATAAAGAGAAAACACTTAGTTTAAAACCACGATTAATTAAATAATCATGTTTCGAGGTTAATGATCCATTCGTCAGGATACAAATTTTACAAAATTTAAATTGAATTGTTTGATTGTATATACATAATCAAACATAATAATTTATTTGTACTATTTTCATAACACAAGCG
>JADDOH010004074.1:0-41294 GCA_016648135.1 Agrypnia vestita
TTTCTTATATTCAATTACATATGCATATTATAATATGTATGTGAAGTTTTTTAACTAAGCACATTTTTACTCCAGTTGAATGCTCTCACCGGTGAGTAAAAATGTCAGTAGAAGAGTGAGATACTTAAAAATCTAATAATTCTTAAAATTTTAAGCTCGGCCACAAATATACATTTTGAAATCCATGTAGGTACATATAAGTAAACTATCAGAGAATCAAACTTTTTCCAAAATATTTTCATTTTCGTGTAATGTGATTTATGGATGTTAAAATTTCAAAATACATTTACTTTTAGATAAATGGTGTGTGCTCGACGTTACATAAACAGCTTTCCACCATAAGGTAACATCTGTTTTTAAAACTCCAAGAACGGCTGAACCTAATTATTTTCAATTGGAATTGGTAAGCCTTTGGAAAAATATCGTCAGATATCAAAAAGCTTGCATTAGTAAAAGTTACGCTTTACAATAATGCAAGTTACAGTTCAACCTCGGTTATCGAAGAGTCAAACATTGCATTATGGAAAGGGATAAGGATAATTGGAAAGAGTTCCAAAAAGTGCAGCAAACCGTATCATATCTTTTTTAATAAATCATCATTTTTAATTAAAACTTCATGTTTCACTTCAAAGGTTTTTTAAAACACAGGCAAAAACAAACCTCATTGGACCGGTTTTTAGTGAGGTAAAAAAAATGATTCCAGAAGAACAGTCAAGATTTTATGTAAGGTGATTTCCCTTCTCTCTTCTCCTACATGTAAAGTGTAGTTGATTTTTCATTTATTTAATCTATATATTGTTGTATGTTTCCATGTTGTATGTTTCTGGAGGTCTGAAACATATGAATTCAATCCACCTTATTTCTTATGGTAGAAATTGATCCGTGGTTTCCGAATAAATCAATTATTTACCATTTTGGAACGAACTGAGTTCGCAAACCGAGGTTTTGATAACGAACTTTTTCGTAAACAAATCCTCGGTTTACGAAATTAATTCAACAACTAAACTAATCTTTTTGTGTAGGTCATTGACCATCAAAATATATAAACATGAAATAAGATAAATTTCGGTCTGGTTCCAATACGTTTGACTCGTTTAAAAAATTACTGAGAGCTTGTAAATTTTGAAACAACTATAAAAAGGTCGAACTAAACTTAGTAAATAAGTCGCGCTTCATTACAAAAAGATGATTTTTTTAAGATACTTGGTTTAGAACGAAAAAAAGCTTGATCCGCGGTGATCCAATCCCCTCGCTTAATGAAGGGGTTTAGTTCATCTCTGTACAATTTTATACTTTGTGATACTAATTTGATAGCTACCGGCTGAAACGACAAATTGTGGACGTTAGACCACTGGTGATTTCCAGTTGTAAAAAGGATGCAGACGCAAATAATCGCGGGCACTTGAAACTTGTGGTTATGCGGCGACAACTGTAAACATATTTTTATGTTTTTTAATAATTATTTTACGATATTGTGGGCTTAATCACACATTCTAAGAAAAAAATATGTATCATAAATACACTATAAATATCGAGCTGTCTAAGGCCCGATTGTTTCAAGATTGATTAAAATAAAACTTCGTTTAAAGCGTAGATTTTTACGGAAACGGATCGTGTGATTGGTAGAGAACGCAAAAATCTATGCTTTAAACGAATTTTTACTTTAATCCAACTTGAAACAACCGGCCCTAAGAGAGGTACCACAAAACTGTGAAATTCCAAATCAGCACCAAAATATTGCCCTAGAAGACGCCCAACCTGATGACTGAAGAGCCCACGACAATTGTTTGGACAGACGACGAGACAACGGTCAAGGTTTTCCGGTCGACTGTCAGAAAAATAATTATAGCAAACGTCCGGTAAACGGATATGGTGTAAGAAGAAGGAAGGGAGGAAAAAAACTCCCTCTTTTATTATCCTGTTCCACTGTATCTACAACTCACTGTGATGTTCTTTCCTTGTGTTATAAGACACGATATTTTGTGTTTGTTTACCTACTCGGTAGCAAAAATGTTTAAAACTAAACCCACCCCGCGACTAGTATCTGTGAAGCTTTTAACGCGGGAGGATAGTAGACCATTGTAAGAGGAAAACGATTAATTAAAACACAGTTTGAAAATTAATGATTTGATTTACAATTTATAAAATTTACACAATGATCTATTTAGTCTGTTTGGTGGAAAATTTAAATGTGCTTTGATAATCTTTTTCGTTCTCTCTGATATTTCCAGAAGCATTTAATGAATTTTTTATAGATATTTTAGAGCATATTTTTAACGTAATGGAGGCGTTATGTCCATAACACTGATTACCATGTGATACATAATTAATTATTGCCAGAACCGGCGGAGGCAGGCGCGAAGTGGCGCTCAGCGCACTTGACAGATAAATAAAAATATGGTATTTTGCTCATTTATTCGCCCTAAGAGAAATTCAAATTGGCGAACTTTAAATCTATCATTTTAATGTTCTGTGGTTAGCGCATTGTTACGATTTGTAATAAAATCGGAAGTGACGGAGCTCGTTCATTTTTATATTCTACGATCAATGTATTGCTTAAGTCAATACAATTTAAATAGGTCTTCTATGTCTGAAAATATTCTAGCCTTATTTGGCCTTTTTTTAGTTTACTTTTTAGTTTTTTAGTTAGGTGTGGGAATAAATAGATAAAAAGGCCCCGCGTCAAAATTTTGAACCCAGCCCCGCCCTGACTGTTTATTTGCATCCATTTATTAATGTTGCTCATTTTAAAACAAATTTATACAAACAACGTATTTTAAATGTTTTTAATCACTCGAAATTTATACATTATTTTAAGAATGTGATTTTGACGCTACCGTAATAAGTGTTAGTGAAATGTTATTGTGCAATTTAACACTGCCTGTGTGTTGATCTGAAACAACTGAGATCATGCCTTGTTAAAATAAGTGGAAGTGATCATGAGCCACTTTGCATATTAGTACTAACTACTAGCAGCGAGTCGCTCAAAGCGGGCTCTCATTCGATAATGCCATCAAGTATGGAAAGGTTACTCCGAGAGTTTTTGATTAACAATGCTGACAGAACAAGCCACAACGGCCTCACCTTCGGCCAGCGCCGGCAGCGGCAGAACTGCCATCAGAATGAGGAACTTGAGCGGGTCCAACGCGGAAGACTTCCCGCCCATCTTGTTGATGTTTCTTCACAGCTGATGCGACACGGATCTCATCAATTGGGTAATGCCAAAGTCAAAACGCTGTTTTTAGCTCGCGATCTAAATAGCTTCGTTTATCATTTTCAGTCTTTAGGTCGGCAGCAGGTTTAACGGAAGTCGCGGTATTACGCACTGTTTGATATTTCAATAAAAACTACGCGATGTTTGTTCCAGAAAAGACCGCATAAACCGCCGCACCAATAAACACACATTAAATAGTTCTTTTTATTTATTTTCGGGGAATCACTGGAGTATGTCACTGTTTTGAATCACTTGTTGAAAGTCACTGATTTGTTTGGAATGTCGTGCGGTTAGTGCTCGTCGATAGTGAGTGCATTATGTGTCGGCAGCGCTCCTGGATGTGTGCGATCAGCTCGCGAGGCGTGCGGACGACTCCGACTTGAACGGGCGACTGGAAAATATGAAAACTCAACGCGATACGCGGTTCGTACCGAGAAGCTGAGAAGCGCAGGGGACGGCAACCTTTTCGTGGATAATTTTCATGACCTGTATAATAATATTTATTTATTTTAATAAATAAATATTATTATACACTAATGTGTCTGGTATTCTTTGATAGAGAGTGTAACATTACATCATATTAATTTCAGCAGTATTGTTGCTGAGGATTTTTACGGAAAAGTACACTTCATTCATGGAAAATGATCTATTTTTTAAACAATCATAAATTGGATAAATAACTTTAAATAAAAATAAAGCTGCAAATAAAATACAAGATGAAAATTAATGTAGAAACATGCAAATTAATGATAAGAAAAAGTTTATTTTGTGGTTAAGTTTAAATATAATGTTGAATATTAATCTACCAAGAAAATTTTTTTGTTCGCATTTTACTAATGAAACAATATTGTCTTGCAAAATAAAATTATTTTAATTATTTAAAAAATGTAAGATCACGAATAGAATTTAAAAAAATAAAAGAATAAAAGTGCGAAAAAATAGACATATGATAAAAAAAATTCTAGTGTGTTAGTGAAACAAAGGCTAATAAGATATTCAGAAGTTCAATTAATTTTATCATCTTTAATTGCTGTGAAATACGCGTCGAATCAATACTAATGCAATTTTTAAATAAACCGTTTCGTCGATATCCTGAGACTTTTTAGCCACCTCTGTACCTCTGTACAACAATGTACCAAACAAGTACACATTCTCCTTCATCGTCATCTTTTCCTTAAATATGTTTGCCATATTTGTGAAAGTGCCAAGACGTTATGCCCTGGACAGTTTTTTTGGACATTCAGGGTATTATGCAGCTCCTCGATAATACTTTGTTCATGCCGAAAAATTCGAGTTCGACATCCATTAAAAAAAGTTTTTTCTAAATCTTATATCGCGGAAGGTTTGCTTGTCTGGAGCGGCAAAAACTCACAAACGATGTCCTCTGTGATATTTAGACAGCTTATTTCGTCTGGAATTTATAGGTCAACGCGACTATTTTTAGCTCGCAATGTCATTACGTATGATGCTTTGAAATATTTCATCGCTTGTAATTTTTTTGTATCGTTTTTCATATTTATAAAAATATATTTTTCAACTGTTCAAAAAGAATAAAGATTTAGTAGAAACAATGTTGTTAAAGAACACACGAAAGAAAATTATTTGAATGGTTTGAGACTCGCTTTGAATAAATATTTAATGATGACTTAATTTTAATAACGGAATATGAAATAAATATACACAAGAATCCACATTTCGGGTAAAGCCGAGTAATAAATGTAGTATATTAAATGTTAACTATTCTATATTAAATGTTAACCTATATATAATGATATAAATATAACATATAAATATTAACCTATACCTATATGTTTAACTAGGCTCGACGTATTTTCTGAGATTGTAGAGTCTTTTAACTTCAACAAGTTCGTACAGCTTTTTCAGACATCAATGGTGGAAGACTCCTGAAAGAAAGAAATATTGACAGAAGAATATATAAAATGTGTGTATATTAATATAAACATTCAACGCTAATATTGTTAGTGCTAGTTTTCTAAGAGCAGAATAAATTGAAATTTTAGACATAGTTTTCCTCTTCACAACTATTGGGTACACAACCAACACCGTGATGACGTCATATAATGTTATTGGATTCTGTACTCAAAACCTAACTTAGATGATAACGTTTATGATATCCCAATAATATAGTAACTTAATTTGTTTATCCTGTCATACTCTGTATTCTGCATTGCAAAAATCAAATGTTTTTCCTCAGTAATGTTTACAGACGAAATTATATAAATAAAATAATCATCAATGTTGCTAAGGAAAAGATTATAAAAGGAGGCACGGACGATGAAAAAAATACCTGGAAACAAAACATAATAATAAACTTTTGTCTATAAACCAAATGTCCTCCAAAAAAATATTAACCGGTTCGCTAAAATGATTTTGATAACTATCTTTCATAAAAATTTTCCCTCCACGTACTCTTAATGCATGTATGGTTATTATTCCCAGCCGTATAAATTATATGAGGAATTCTCCTCATATAATTTTTGCTTCTATTCAGAAGCAAAAGAGCCACAAAAGCACACATGTATCGTTGAGTATCAAAACCTACCCAACCATCATTCAACCAACCCAACCAAGATTCAAATGTCAATACATTCTCTAAGCTCATTCCTAAATTTTACACATTAATTAACTATCATGACAAGTATCAGTTATTGTTTATTTAAAATTAGCTTGAGTTTCAAAACATACCTTAATACAAATTCATTAGAGTAAAATATGATAATCTTCATTGTTTAATAATATTTTACACTCTTCAATCACTGAGAAATTTATTTCACTGTACTCCTGATAATGCAAAGAATATATTTATTTCTTAAAAATGTCCTTAGGTTTTCACGGCCGTTCAGAATCTTTTGTGTATAGTTTTCTGGGATATTGTGCCGTGTATATGTGAGTTCTCTGACCGTGCAATACCGTACCGAAGTTGGTTCAGTATTGCAAAGCAATACTTAACCTACACTTCAACACACACCCATCACATCAGCCCTGATGATGGACCCTGAAATGGCCAGCCGGCCAGAGAGGTCACATATATAAGGCATAATATCCCAGAAAACTATACACAGAAGATATTTATTTCTTTAAACTTCAAAATCAACCTAAATCCAAATCTTTAAATTTCAAAGGCAATACAAATCCATTGTCTGGTTTCTAAATTCAAAAGTTAATTTTAAAATAACTTAAGAAATATACAAACTTCATTTACGTTATGTTATTGGAATGTTTTATTTTTAATTCCTTTTTCCATTAGTTTTTGTTTCATCTTTTTCAAGTTATAAACAAGATGTAAAAGATTTGATTTGATCTTTGATTTGCCAAAAAATACTTTTTGGCATTAGGTAGGTTTTGAGATTCAACTACTCATTAGTGATGGTATTTTAACCGATGACACACTAAACGTTATTTTAGATTTGTATGTGATTGCGTCGATGATTGGCAACTGGTTTCTTGTAATTCGACGAACAACCATCGACACTAGACAACAATCGTATCTTAGATATCAATTATTGGTACAATTAGATACAAATAACTGTTCCGAAAATAACCGGTTAAAATAATGGTGTCACCATCACTCATAAAGCAATATACAGGGCGTCGTGTTTTAATACGCTTATCTGGCAGAGTGTCAATTTTACAATTGATAATTTATTTTGAAAGCATGTTTGTGTGTTCTAGAAGCATTGTATAAAAAGCATATTAATTTTAAAATCTGCACCATGGCATTAAAATTTGCTACAAAAACGTGCATCTACATTTCGTCTATTGGAGAGCGGGGCTATTGATTTTAATCCCCACATATAATCTATTGCCTTTTTGTAGGCCTTGAGAAGGACTTCAAGTAAATAGTATAAGTTGTAGTTTACTAAGAAGCAGTGTTCACACATTTCACGATTATTTTCAACTATTTTATTAGTTTGATATGTTTTAGAACATACCAAAATACCTACACATAATGTCTTAATATATTGACGGTAAGATAATAATAATAAGATAATCTAGTAATCAAGTAAGTGGTTGGTACGTCGAGACTCGTTCTCGGAAACCACTAAGTTCTAATTTCACAGCACAATAGTTTAGCCTAGTTTAAAAGTAGTATATAGTATACATTTGTATGTACGGAAAAAACCTTTTTTTAAATTCTACTAATTTGATTAATCAAAGACGCGTTTCGCTTTAAGAAGGCATCATCATTATTGATATGAAGTGTTTTTTTTCCTCTATATATATGTATATGGAATTGTACAAACTTATCTAGGATACTCTTAAAATATTGAATTGACATAATATATTTCGTGTACATTGTATGTCATTACTTAAAAAAATATTAAATATGTCCGTTAGAACTTACGCGCTAATAAAGATTAAAAATTAGTTGATGAATAATTCGTCTCCGTTCAGATGAATACAAGCTCTAGTGACAATTGACAATAAATAATAATAATAAATAATAATAGATATCCAGCGCCATTTTCATAACAAATTCACTTACAATATATCTCATCGTACTTCTGTAACAACATTTTTTAATATTGTAACTTAATGTAACATAGTGCAAATTGCTAGTTAGGTATGGTTAGGTTAGGCTATGTAAGTAACAAAGTAAAATCTACTTAATTTGCTTGGATATATTAAGTTCATAATATTCAAGTGTCTATAGGATAATGCGACAAACTATAAGGGAGGCTTCTTCAAACGAAATACGTCATGGGCGTGTATCTTGTTTTGATATTGAAGGTGTAGATTCAATAATTGAAGCCCGTTTGACGTTATCATCTATTGTTTCCAACTATCGTTCCCATTTTCTTCTCTTCTTCATTAACCCAAACGTATTTATCGATTCCGACTCCAGATCCCACTTTGTCTTACAGTCCGACTGCGGGCGATTTTACGCGCGTGAATGAGAAAGAAAGAAACATTCTTCTCACACAATTCTAAGTTGCAACACCGATCAGCTGAGGTGTAGGTATGAGTGAGTGTACGCGATATTATTCTTGACTTCTGACGCGGACTTCTGAAGCATATACGTACATACATTGTTACTATATTAATTATCCGCAGCATACACAATCGATTAATTAAAACCAAACGTAAAATCCGCAATCTTCGTTCTTAAATTTGTGGACTTCAAACAAAACAAATCAAAATTGCTATCAAATAAACAACCATTTGTGACCTAAATAGTCATGAACTTCAATGCTTGTCGGTATATAAATAAGATTCTGAATATTTTGTAGTTATTTCAAAATACTTCATCGTACCTGGATGAGTCATTTCAATTCAACAGTGACGTCATGGTTGCGTAACGTCCTCTTTGGCGTGACTCACCTTTAACATGCACATAACATACGGTACATAGGTTGGTTTAAATAATAATTTTATGTAATTTGCATGACGTCACCACGCTTATTTCGAATCGAGCCGAGAGATTAATTTTCAAGAATGCGCAAATGGAGACTTTCTCTCGCCAAGCAATCTTTATGTGTTCCTCAATCTGAAAAATGTCATTATAGACATATTTAAGACTTGCAGGCAGGTTGATCGACGCTTTTGACAAATAGCCAAATAATATAGGTGCTTACAATTGGTAACTCTAGTAAAAAAGTCTCGTCGCCCGTCTTCAAGATAAAAGATAAGGATTTGGGCGAAAAATTAAAAAAAATGAACTAAACGAAATGTGGATTGAATATTGAGTAACTGAACGAATAAAAAACTGAAAATTTGGGGTGGTGTTTACACGACTATTTAATTTTTTCAAAATATAATATAGATATTTCTTTGACACTTCTTGATATGGAAAATAAAAGTATAGATTCCAATTGCCTACTGTCAAAACCAATTCGTAATTTTAATTATTTTTTTTAACGAAATCATTTTATATATCTCAATAGAAAAATTCACACGTATTATTATACAGGGTTACATGGAAAACATTAATAACCTCGCAGGACTATATTTCTGCCTTGATTATGAGTCGAAAGTATTCAAGTAGCCGTGACCTTATATCAATAGTTATGGAGTTATGCAATATCAAATTTGCATTTTTTTCAATATTTCAGACTTATTTTTTACATAACGTTGAACTATCATTACATTAACTTATATCAATTACGAAAATTTCATTCATTTCAATACATGTTAAATAAAATGATAAAACCCCTGCAAAAAATTCATATCGAAATGTTTTCCAAGGTTTTTATTATTTTATTTGACTTCTATTAAAGGGAATGAATTTATCATATTCGATATAAGTTACTGTAAGGGTAGTCCAAAGTTTTACATAAAATAAGTCGGAAATATTGAAAAAATGCAAACTTTGATATCGCATATATCCATAACTATTGATATTGGGTCATGGTTACTTGAACATTTTTGACTCATCATCAAAGCAGGAATATAGTCCTGTGAGTTTATTAATGTTTTCCAAATAACCCTGTATAAAAGTATGAATACATTTTTACAACAAATACGATAAATTCATCCGCATTCTTTCGCATTATTTACGTAAAATAATTTTAACATTTGATACCAACTAATACTTTCGTTTTGAAATAGTATGAAATGTGAAGAATGTAGGTAGATTTGAACGATCAAGAAGATCTGTCAAATTTTCGTTAAAAAAATTAATAATTATAGTATAATTTTGGATTTTTCAAATTTTTAATGTTTTTTCATACAAGTTGTATGGATATTTCAACGCACATGGTGGACGCGAAACCCGAAAATGAGAAAGGGAGTATTGTAAAAACTTGGTTTTTATGGGTTACTTTTTTTAATAACTTTAAAAGATTCAATTTTTATTACAGAATTTATTTACTAAATAACTTTGGGCATTGAGGCAGATGTTATTACTGCTACATAAATTCCACCATTTTAATATACACTCTTCCCGCCGAGTGAAACGGAAAGTAAACTGGTTGCTCGCCGTCGGAGGTGTTGCGCAAAGCTCTTATGAATGAAGTCCAACTCTTGAATCAATAGATATTTACATATTATTGAGGAATAGCGATACCAAAGTGTCTGCTGTGGAAACATCAAGGCAAACGGTGCTATGAAGAAACGGACGAGTCGAGTTTGAATAAATTTTCTATTTTTTGTCTTATACCCGGCATTGCGCGGATATAGCTTTATATCATTTTATTTAATAACGCGTATATATTTACGCTTTTACATTAAATATATTAATTTTTTATATAGGCAGACGCCTGCACATGATTATAGTCTGAATATAGCATAATAATGGAATAAAATTAAGACAAAAATTAGTTAATAACAAATAACGACTTTAACACTTTAATCAATTCAATGGCTTAGTAGACACAAACCAATTTATTGTTTTTAGAAGAGAAGAGAACAAATCTTTTTCAAAACTTAATTAAGTAGACTGAAAATTTAACACAATGGTGTATGAGCTGATATATTGTTGTATTCGTACTCACGACATGTAAGTTCTATATTATTTCGTTTTTAGGTAGTTTTTGTTTTTTTTTGCGTTGCGAAGAAAACTGTTTATTCTGATTAAATCTGCATTCTGAACTCAAGAACTCATTATTGTAGATTGATATATTTTTTTTAATTAAACCATCGAATTATACCACTGTATTAATCAAAAATATTAAGGTTATGAATAATACATATATTGCTAAATTAATAATTAAACAAATTTTTATTAGTCAATTAGAAAAGACATACAGAAAAATCAAATTAACGAAAAAATATTTTAGCTGCTACCGGGATTCGAACCATCGAACCTCCATTCTATCCGGATAGATTCTTTTATTCTTATGTATTTTATTCTTTCTTTTTGATTATGAAGAGATTATTATTTACGGTTAAGTGTTCGATATGACTAGCGAAGATAAATTGCTTCTATTGACTCACAGACCTTGGAAGAATGCCATGACACGATCAGCCATGAACTGAAGAAAATTTGGCACTAATTTAAAGACTATTGGAACACTTATCGTCTTAATCTTTCCACGTGAGTCTGAGACAGATACCGAGACAGCGAGAACGTTGGTACTAGCGTCGTGGTAGGATGGTTCATAGAACAAGAGAATCACACATGTCGCATTATTATCACTATTGTAAATAAAATGATGCGCGCATTGTAATAATTTAAATATAAAATTGAAATAATTTATTTTTATTTACTTACGTCCTGAATAAATAATAGTTACGTGAAAATATGTTGAAGGTGGGGTGATATTGTTTTTGTTTTTTTTTTAAATTGAGAAATGCAAATCGTTTAAACTCTGAATTGGTGTGGAGCGTGAGATATCGTCTTGTTAATATATTAATCAGATTATAGTCTTAGATGCGCGGGGAGACTTATTCCAGTCACGTAAGAATTAAAACAAACATAATTATATTCCCTTATAAGTTAGATAGCCCATGTCAAGGTTAGTTTTCGTCGACAAAAATACAAATGTTATAATGTCTAAGGCAGTGGTGTAACTACTAAACAGTGATGGGCGGGACCTCAAATACCCGAGCCATATAATACATTTGGTATCGATACTTTTTCGATTAATAATTTTCAAAATTTGCCACAGTAAGAAATGGAAATAATTTAAAAAAAAATCATTTCTCACTTGTGAAAAGGCGTGAAAAATTATCGATGTCTTCGCTAATATATCGGGTTAAGGAACATCAGAACAGAACATCGCCACGAGACAGCAGTCATAATGGTGCTTACGCCTGCGGTTAGGGGACATCGCTAGCGACGCATTGAGCCAAATAGTATTTTACCACGCTTATATTAGCTTCACCTGTTCATCTGGACGGAATATTATAATAGATATTTCATCCACTTCCCAATGTCCAATGGAACTGAAATTTTTCGCACAGACGTATTTTCGATGACAATACATGAATCGATTATCAATTTACTAATTGATAATTTGATCCATAATAATTAATTAAATAAAGTAGGAAATTAGTTAATGAGCTCACCAAAAGATGGCGCCATTTGCCTATTTTTTATACGCTGCTTAATAAAGACAAAAAGTAAAAAATTATATAATATATTTTTTTAAAAATATTATGTATATTTAAATGTACTAAAAAGTAAAACTAAATATTCGGCCAAAAAATTTTTTGTCCCACTCCCCAAAGAAGAGTGTGGACGCTTTTCCTCCATCAACAACAGAATTCTATAATCTATGTTAGTCTTTCATTTGGAGAGTGAGGCAAAAAAGGAAAAATAATTAATATTTTGTAACTCAGTATGGATGGTATGGGATAATGTTTGCATTCATAATTTCTATAATAAAAATCTTAAAAAATACGATTCCATTAAAACGCGATACGATTAGTCGTGACGTTGTTTAGCAAGAATCACAGATAAACGATATGTGATCTATGGTGTGTTTCACTGTAATTTGTTTATTTTATTTGGTCAATGTTCGTATTCGCTTTAATTTTACTCGTATTTGCATGGTTTTTATACAGATTTTGCCATATTTGTGATCTGTTTTAATAAAATAACATATTTAAAATAATGGAGGACGGATTTTCACAAGAAAATTCTTAATTTTTAATTTTTCAGGAATGAATTTCTACATTTGGGGACGCACTGCACAAAAAAACAGGCTAGTTTTGTAAAAAAACGAACGAAAGTCTAAATACGGGAATGTGCTGTTACGTTTTAAACTTCAGATTAACATAAAAACTGATAAATTACGTCACTTGCGAAAATAAGCGTTTTGGTGGGAGTTTAAAATGGTAATTTTCAATATCGTTTTTTAAGGTTAATACAATATGAAATTATCCTATTGTGCGTAAAAAACCTTTTATGTATTTAAAAGATTTAAAAACGAGTCAATCAAAAAAAAACATGCTTTAATATGGGTAACAGTTTTACCAAAAGAGTGTGAAGGAATGGCACATGAGTGCGAGACGCTAATTGCAGAAGATACTGCGTATATTGCACACCAACACTCTTTAAACCCGGGGCATAATTATGTGGAACGTTCATTTTCTTGAACAGTTTTTTCTAAACCAAAGTTATCCTGATATATTAGAAATCTAAATTCAACATAAACCTTAATCAAAGTTAATAAATTTGAAATCGGAACATTCTTTCTCACTAATATTGATGAATCTTGTAGGCATATAATGATCAATGATAATGGAAAAGTATTAATTTTTATAGAAATATTAACTAACTCATGTCGAAAATGATATAATGATGTATAGTTATCCCCTTTGCGTAAACACTGAAAGTTTTAGGGCTCTAGTTGGTCGGGAAGTTGGCGAAAAATCAATTACAAGATTCCGCCACAACAAACAGACAGACAAAAAGAGTTAATAAAAAGCACGTAAAAACTGATCACAATAAAAATAAACAAAATTTTCATGTTGTCTGTTTATTTATCTATGATAAATAATTGGTGATGCAACGAATACGAATATTCGTATTCGCCAAATAATAGATATTTACCGAGTATTCGTGTTCGCCGAATATCATCACGAATATTAAAAATAAACTATTTATAACTGAACGCAACGCAAATTACGGTTTGGCTGTGCACAGTGTATCCGAACATACCTATGCACTCTATTATCGGGGATTCCCCTTAAATTGAATGTATGGATTTGTTGAGTTCTCAAGCTGTCAATTGTTACTGTGTTTCACAGCATTACATGAGTTCTTTTACCTAGTTTCGTTGGGTTATTAATAAGGTTAGGTGCTCACTTCATGCAGTTTTTGTTTGTTAATATGTATTGCTTGTTTCATTTTATTTCCGTTGTGTGTAAAAGTGTTAACTCTTATAAAATAATTTTAAATTAAATTTAATAACATGGCACAAAACTGGCACAGAAATATTTTTCATTAAAGCCGTCTACTGTCGCCTCAGAAAGATTATTTTCGACCGCTGGGAATGTACAAACGAACAAAAGAAATCGCCTAACGCCTGAGAAGTTACAAATGTTGTGATTTTTGAACAAAAATTCGCCGGTTGTAAATTTTAATTATTAAATATCTTAGTAAAAAAAGATAAGTGGTGTATTATTTATTACCTTGCTGAATTATTCGTATTCGTGAAAGTAGTATTCGTCGCATCACTACAAATAATCATTATCTTTGTACACTTTCATATAAAGTAATGTAATTACGGTAAATTCTTGACTACGTGGTCGGCCACGTTTGTTAAAATGCGGGGCAAGCGAGCGGTTAATGGATAAACCGCGTAGTAATTAAAATTCTTATAACTTGTATACAATATGTACAATTCGTTTTTAGGAGGTCTTTTCCTTTTTTAATTTTTTCAGTTACGCCATTGGTCAAACGAATTTACTCAATACACGCGCTTTATCTGGAACAGTGCGGCGGGGCGAAAAATATTTTGCGCATTCCAGATGGTATCAAGCGGCTCGTTACCGCAACCTTCCTGTCATCAATTTGAGCAAAACATTGCTCGTGTGTTTAATTTGATAAGGAGAGCGCCGACTCGCACCGCGCGGAGGGCGGCGGCCATTCTGAATTATGGCCGAGACCGATCAATTGTTTCAATGCCGCCCAGCTTCGCGGCTCATTCGAAAATTTTGCGGCCTGGTGTGAGGTGTATGAAAGCAGAAATATCCCAGTGCGTTGTATCTTAGATTAATATAAAAAAATTTGTCACTACTCAAAAATTTTTCTATGGAATCTATGAAACCTACATCTAATTGGAAATAAGTTTTTAAAAACAAAAGCCACCTTACGTTTCTTTTTATACAGGGTTATTTGTAAAACATTAATAACCTCGCAGGACTATATTCCTGTCTTGATTATGAGTCGAAAATGTTCAAGCTATTATGACCTAATAACAATAGTTTAGGAGATATGCGACATCAAAGTTTGCATTTTTTTTTCAATATTTCTGACTTATTTTTTGTAAAACGTTGGACTATCATTACAGTAACTTATATCGAATATGAAAAATTCATTCTCTTTAATAAAAGTCAAATAAAAACCTTCGAATTCCTGTTGGAAAACATTCCAATTGGAATTTTTTCAGGGTTTTTATCATTTTATTTAACTTGTATTGAAACGAATGAATTTTTCGTAATTGATATGAGTTACTGTAATGATAGTCCAACGTTTTTCAAAAAATAAGTCATAAATATTGAAAAAAAATGCAAACTTTGATGTCGCATATCTCCTAAACTATTGATATTAGGTCATAATAGTTTGAACATTTTCGACTCACAATCAAGACAGGAATATAGCCCTGCGAGGTTATTAATGTTTTACAAATAACCCTGTATACGTATTTCAATAAATATTTAACATATTTTTGATATTTATAGCGTTAAATTTGTGGTTGGACATAATTATTAATTTTAATTAATTAAACAACTTTGTATTAACCACTTAACTATAAACTCTACGTCTACCGGTTTCGATACCACTGTATCTTCATCAGGACGGAGGCAAACTAACTATCCATTACTTATTCTAGCAAACAAATAGATTTTTGAACGGGGGCGTGGCTACAGTTACGGTGGGGGTATTTGAGAAGTGGACGCCGAAATGGAGAATATATCAAGTAACGGGCTAATCATAACTTCTTTTTTTGGGAAACATTTTTTTTTTAAATAGAGATGCGAACACGGAATTCGTGTCACATCAATATTCTTACTATTTTCAAATTAAGATAAACGCTTGTGCTATGAAAATAGGACTACCTTGATTGTTTGGAGTGAGATTCGAACCTGCGAACTTTGGATCACGAGGCCCTAACCAGAAGACCAACAAGCTACTCATACATACACTACAATGTAATAAAAAATATTCATTTAGTATGACCAGTGAAGTTTCCTCGAAGCTGGTAAATCTAAGAAAAAAAATGATAAAGAATTTGTAATGAATATTTAATTATGATAATGCATAAAAAGTTAAGAGTGGGAAGAGGAGAGGAATGGGATTCAATTAAAGAAGTATTAAATTTATTTCAATAATCATAAATGAGATTACGAAGTTTCATTTTAAATATAAAAATGTCTAGGTTATTTGTAGAATTTAACAGATTGTATTTTGAAGTGAAACGAGTTACAAAATAGTTTTTTAAGTAGTTAGTTAGTCCTGCCAAAGTTTGTTATAATCTGGTTATTAATATAAATTATTATCTGGTTATTAATTATATTTTCTTTTTTTTCTAGTATTTCTAAGTTATCTAATCTAAGGCCTCTAGTATTTACATGTAGAATCTTGATACTGTTTTCCTTTTTAAAGGTATGGTTTTTTTAACATTTCTGAATTCGCAAACCATGTTTTGGAAACAGGTTTATTGGTTGAATTAGATATTTTTTTCTTTAAATAGAAGTGTGAATACGGAAAAAATGTCGCATCAATATTCTTACTATTTTCAAAATAGGACTAATTTGCTGGTGTCCTGGAATATGGCTCGAAACCCCGATCACTAAGCGAGCGTCATTTTTTTTTATTAATTTGTTTATTTATTAACGCCCTTCAGGGCTTTTAAAAACAATAAGGTATAGTGTACATTAAATGAATGAATACTTTTGACAATACATAGTGATTACCCATGAAATTATAAAAATATAAAAAAGATTTAAAACAAATATTAGAATTACTGTCTCTCTTTAGAGAGCACATCAAGTCAATTTCGTAAAATTGTGAGAATACAATTTGACAAAAAATATGTTGGGAAAATATGAATGAACAAGGTCCGTATAATTTTGCTGTAAAAATACGCGAAGAGCTGTATATATATATGTATAACTTTGTATTTTTTTACCCAAGAAGGAATTTCAAAGGACACCAAGGTTTGAACGCTGAATATGTATGCATTTGGTAGCTGTCTGTGCTACCAAATGCACCCTCTAAAACTATCAAGACCAAATGAGTACGTGAGTTCCTTTTTGTAAGGAATTTATTTCAAAAAAGTTTATTAGAAAAGCGATAAAAAATATCAGTGGCTGCATTCTGAAAATTGCTTAAGTTTTGCACTTTATTTGTACGTCACTAGATTAGTATGAAATGGATTTTATATTAATCAATGATAAAGTTTTTGTCAAAAAAGTTATAACGCGGAAGGATTATTTTTGAAAAAACCTCTCAAAACATTATTTAAGTGGCAAACTTTTCAAATAACCCTAGCATATTCACACAAACAAGACAGGAACACTGTCAAAAATGTTCTCAGGTTTTCACGAATCTTCTGTGTGCAGTTTTTTGGGATATTCTACCGCGTATATCTGACCTCTCTGGCCGATTATTCCAACTATTCGATATTCGAAGGCTCTAACTGTCATCTTTGGTCCATTGTATTTTATAAGTGAGGTAGAATGATCAACCGATAGGTATATATTCGACGTTTACCGTCAAACCTTCGATGCGAGAAAAGCTTAAGCAAGATAAGCAAGATCTTAAGCAATATCTATTCTACCTCATCTATGACAGCCTTTGTAAACTGCCAAGTCAAATTATTAAAATGTTTGTTTCTGTAAGTTACTACATTTATTGCTTTCCAAAATCTGTTATGTATGAGCTTCAATATGGAGACCCGAAGAGGTTATAATTATAACCACTCAGTGAAGACCTCTTCACGCCAAATCGTTTGGTATGTTATATGCATATTCCATGTTCTCAATTTCCAAGTTATAAGACAAGCACATTTTTCAACAAAATTATTTTTAGAGTTATATTGTGTTTCCGCAAAAGCCATTCTTTTTAAAACCTTAACTTTAAAAGAGACTAAATTTTTTACTTAAGTTAATGTCACCCATTTTCGATAGTACCTACGTACCATAATCAAGACGAACTCGCGTTGATCACGTAGTTTTAAAATTATAATAAAATATTACATTCTGAATTTTTTAACTCCCTTTTAGAGACAGGCCATATTTTTTAAATATGAAAGGCGTTGATATTTTACATTATATTAACAAAGAGGCCTTAGTATAGACAATTTAAAAATGGTAGAAATTAAAATATCTCTCGACATTAAATCTAATATAATCATTAACCAATTAAATTTAAGAATAATTCGTTATTTAATATATTTTCCGTTTCAATGTCAGGACTGAGGACACGCCCCCATCCGACATTATTGATTTTTTTGCATATTTTATTTTATGAATCAGTGTGCGTCTGTCCATGAGGAATATACAGCAATATCGAAACCTATCGACTTTAAATTGTCTAAAGTGGTTGAATTGAAAGTTCGTTAGTTTCTTTAAATATTTTTTTTTTCAAAAACAAAGTTAACACAGTACAAATATTTTTTTATTTATGAGATATTAAAAATGATTTTTAAATTACCTCGATACGTTGCGTGCAGACTAATGTAAAAATGTCACCTCATTCATATATTAAGAATCATCATTTAAACAATACTATTATCGCCCTCCCAATTTTTGTGGACACATCGCGAGTTTATTCGGGATTACTCAGATAGGGTGCGGTGACGGAACTGTGTCACAGCTTTTCCATATATTAAAAGCTTGCGCTGTATAAAATACGGCCACTACGTTTTCACCCTTATTTAATTATTTAATTTAACTAACACGCTACATCAACTCAACTCTGACAAGGGGTGACTGTCCTGTACCAGGGGTTGGCAAATCGCAACTCCCGAGTCGCATCTTGGGTGCGTGTGTTTAGTTTTTTCCAGTTTTCATCTCCTTCGTTGTGCCATCGACAGTGTGGTCGTAATGATGAAATCAGTATAAGTTTTCCCACCCCTCATATGGGTGTGGATTTTGGTTTTCTGAGAGAATCTCCTCCGCATTGCTTTCGTTCCCTAACACTGATGAAAATGGTTCAAGAACTGTAAAATTAGGGCGATTTTTACGTTACCTAAGAGTTTTCTGCCGGATTTTTAGCCCGAGAAGAAAATCGACATAAACTTATGATCAGCAGATTCAACCAAGACCGCAATTCCGCAAGACCATTAAAATCAATTAGAAAGACATACAGAAAAATCAAATCCACGAAAAAATATTTGACTGCTACCGGGACACGAGACAGGCTCGTTATCCATTTACGCTAAAGCGGCTTCTTACATTTTCGTGAATATATCGACCTTATCTGTAAGTCTCATTTATTAATTAATTAACATAAATTATCTATTTTTAGAGCAATCCACTTTTTCTGGTGCGGTAGGCACAAATTACTTTGTGTAACTGCCTTTGTAGGGGATGTCAGAATTAACCGTTTTAATACATTTTTATTTTTGGACACATTTGACACAACACACATATATTATATTCAAGAACACATTCTTATTGTGAAATTGCAATTTTTTCAGAACTAAGTTCTGTGAAATTTAAAACCGAATTAATTAATTAATTAGAAAGACATACGGAAAAATCAAATCCACGAAAAATTAAAATTGCAACTTCACAATAAGAATGTGTTCGTGAATATAATAAAAATCAACTTATATCCGCTTAGACATTGATGATATGGGGAAAAATGAGACGAACAATGATACTTCATCGCTCGACGACGACACGACAAATAACGAATAAAAAACTGACCCATAAAAACCAAGTTTTTATTATACTCCCTTTCTCATTGAATCAGGTTTCATGCCTACTGCATGCGTCGGGGTCATTACTCCTTTGTATTGATTCCAATATGAAAAAACCATTAAAATTTCGAAATATCCAAAATTATACTATAATTATTAATTTTTTTAAACAAAAATTTGTTAGATCATTTTCTGCCTGCAAAGTTTCAGCTCGATTGGATCACGGGAAAAGGGTTAAAAATCGATCCAAAGTTTTTTCGGCAGATAAGCAGACAAGCAGACGCCACGAATTAAAAGAAAGGGAGTAAAAAGCTAACTTTTTTACGGAGTACCTACCAGCAAGTGGTAGGTAATTCCAAAAATATTTAACAAAGTACCGCGCAGAGTAAAAAATGAAACGGGACAAAAAATATACGAAAATTATTAAAGAAAATATGGTAATTACTTAATCTACTGTATTCTTATGCACAAATTGCGTATTATAAAGTTTTGCAAGATGCCTTTAAAAATATATATATGCATGTAGATTATTATTGAAAATAATAACGTATTAATAAATTCTTTTTTTAATTTGTGACCTAATTTGTCGCATTAATGATTTATGTTTCTCTTAATCTAAATAATTTCTCTGATTATAATCAAAATGTAAAATGATTTTTGCACCACAGCTGCTCCATACATTTTTAAATATTAATATACTTGATGGGCGACTTTCGTTTCTTAATTTGATCCACGCATTTTTTACAAACATTCCGAATCCTATTTCGGATAAGTTCGGTCAGTGACTTGCGAGTCCTACACTTTCACTTCTGACTTTATCATATCTCGGATGACAAATGCACACATATGTACAGAGACATACATACATCCACACTCACATGAAAACTAAACGAGTATGTAAAACACAGAATATTAAAAAAATTGGATTGGATTTGGATTATTACTATAATGCCATCCAGTTAAACACAATTTCAAACATACAATGAAAAAAATTTCTTTCACGCAACATTTCACAAATTTCTTTCTTTGTATAAATATTTAAACCTTAATATTTTTATCAAAATATTCTAAATATTCTTGACTGCGCTTTCCTAAACCTAGAATGTGCCGAACCTGCGATAACTTGTTCACCGACACTAATATATTTGCAGTTTCGTTAACAACAAGCAAGTATTGAAAATTCTAAAATACAGTAAGTACATGTTACGTTTTTATTTTTAAATTCTTTATATTAGTTCGCCGCCGTACGTGTGACTGATTGTGGAAATGGCTTGGAGGTGAAAATGAACGCGCTATGTGAAATGTCATCGAAACATTAAAAATTTGAAAAATCCAAAATTATACTATAATTATTAATTTTAAGATCTTAAATTTGAAAGATCTTCTTGATCGTCGCCATGAGTCTGCTTGCAAAGTTTCAGCTCGATTGGATCACGGGAAAAGGGTTAAAAATCGATCCAAAGTTTTTTCGACGGCAAGCAAGCAAGCAGACGCCACGAGTTAATAATATAAAGGGAGTAAAAAAGTAACCCATAAAAACCAAGTTTTTATTTTACTCCCTTTCTTTGTAAAATATAATAACAATTAAAGATGAATTAAAACATATAACGTAACACTAAACTTACAGTAATTTAATATATTTCTAAAATGTGAGATGTTTTGAGCCTTGATAAGACACTTCATGCTTTGAAGATTAAATTCTAAAAACATTTGTCAGTCAATTTAGATTTTCGACATTCGTAGTGGAGTACCTATTATGTATACCGACGGAGTAATTCAAATTTAGAAAATATATCGCGACGTTATCGGGCCGCCGTTGCTAATAAAACTTTTCTAATGATTCCAATTTGAAAAAACCAATAAAATTTCTAAAAATCCGAAATTATAGATGAAAATTAGTAGTTTTTAGAAGCATCCAACCTATACAGAGAAGAAGTTTGAATGACATCAAATTGAAAATTCTGCATACAGGTCTTTTTCTTGCGTATAAAGAATTTATAATGAAAACTTTGTTTATCATATCTTACATTATATAACTGTACTATTTTTATCCATACTTGTAACCCTATCTGTTTTCTTTCCATAAATAAAATAGTTCAGTTAAAACAGTTTTTTACCCTATTTAAAGAACACATCCAAAATACGCGTCATAATTCCAAATATATATTATATTTGTAAAACTGCTGTGCAGTTTGGCATATGTATAATGTAATAAGTATTAAAAAAAATGAAAAAAAAATCTAACCATATACTTAATTAACCACAACATAAAATTAGTTTTATACTTACCTAGCATTCTTTATCGAAACATGTTATTTAGTACAGCCATTTTCACTTTTAAAATTATGTCTCTGTATAATTTTCCTAAGAGTTATACAAATTTCATTTTTATAGCATAAAAAAAACGATCGATTACTCAGCGTGATATTATGTCATAGGTGTTGTTTCTTCATCGAAAAAAATTCATATGAACATATTCGACTACAGTACTTCTCGGTACTTCTATTTAATATTTTTTTATGCAGCATACTGGAAAAATTACTGGTACATTACACAATGAAAATAGCAATATCACTGAGAATATTAACCTAATAATTAAACGGAACACGTCGTACAAGTAGATAAGAATAGTTTCCAGTATTGAGGAAAATCAAAGATAATTAATATTATGATATTCTAGGAATACTTCTGATAGTATCACCGACACTATTGGCGCCGTGGTAATTTTAATTTAGGTCTCACAACTTACAACGCTTATGTTACATACATTTCTTGTATTATTTACTTAAAGTAATAAAAAAAAATATTTGCGAACCTATAAGTATTATAAAATACCATTTTATACTTACATATTTGATTTCAGAATATTTATATTCTTTATATATTAAATTATCTTATGATCTAATTATATTAAATTCAAAATTAACCCTTAATTACTTGCGCGAAGAAAATTACGTAACTACTCGCACGGGGTCTCAGGTGACCCCAAATTGTAGGAATTATTTTGAATATATACTGAATAAAAATGTTAATAAAACTATTTTATTATTAATATGCTTTACTTAAATTATTACATTTTCACGAAACAACATAAATTATTTTCTAATTAGATAAAAAACAATCGAAAATAAAATAACTTGCAAAAATTAACATTTTGTACTAATGGTGAGATCAAAGTAAAAAATTACAATACTTTTAGGAAATCTCAGAATCATTATCACACTCTTGAAAATATATCTACGAGTGATCATTGCACATAAATTTTGCGCATTTTTTGCATCTTATTGCCACTTTGCGATCGCCTTTCCACAGACAGTTGTCGCAATGCCCACACTTTGTTGTGGTTGGTGGAACGCAAATGTCCAGGTCGTGCGCTTCTATTAGACTATTTTTTACAATTTTTGGAGTTGCATTGACTTCGAGTCATCATCTCTGCTGATTTTGAACAAGTTCGACAGATATTTGCCGCAAGAAATGACGCCTCACGCAAATGCGTAAATTGTATGTATTCGCTCGATGCACAACGAGTGCATTTATGCCTGTGACATTTATAATGTACAGTACGGCCACTCTATGATGGCACTTTTGACGTTTAGACTTACATGAAGTTTCGTAATTAGCGACAGCTAAACATTGGAGGACAAATGCTATACTTTATTGCGCGAACGCCAGAGTAGTGATGTCCATCAACATTAAATATGGAATGAACGAAATGATTCAAAATGTTATAGGATATTGATTGCCTGTATAATATGCGTAGAATACGCAGAATAAGTATCCAAAATAACACAACAAATCTGACAGATCGATTGTGCCCTCTAAATATGATCTTTTTCTATGGCTTTATTAGAGGGCAAAGAAAACGGCTACAAAACAATGAAATATTTAAGTTTGATGAAATATTTAATGAGATATCTTAAGAATGAAATATTTAAGAACTAGATAAGACATTTCGACGGCTCCTACGTATAATATCGTAACCCACAAAGCGACGATTTTGAGTTTGTTGTGTATATCATATGTTTTTAATTATATATTTAATTCCTAGAACGAAAAAAAAAATTTTTTTATAATAATAAAACGTTATTTATTGCAAAATATTTATTTTTCTTTCTTGGAATTAAAGATATAATTAAATACACATGTGTTTACACAAGAAACTCAAAAACGTTAACTTGTGGGTTACGATATTATACGTAGGAGCCGTCGATTTGTAAATGTAATATTGAATAAAATTCATGTTTCGTGATTTGGATATACAGGAAAGCTCGCGCGATGGGGAACATGTGAACATCTATGGGAATGATATGTTTTTACGTATGGGAAATTGCGCGGGCGCACTTAGTTTGTTGCGGCCCACTTTGGATGCCTATTACGCAATTAATATTTATCTGACATACTTGAAAATATCACCAAAGGATGCGCTTGGTTGAGAGCTATCTAATGGTATAACTTAGAATCTCATAAAATCATGTATACTATTTTTAACCGAATTAAATGTGAATTAATTCTTGAAAATGCCGCGGTAATCGGCATATATTATTGAATAACTCAGTAAATTCATTCTTGCGGTTCCAGTAAAATATATAATCCTATGGGCAAGACATAGATTGGTAAAGATGATATGTTAAAATCCCCAGGGGGGTGGCGTTTAATTTGTAATTGGAATTGATATGGGCTCAAAGCAAGGGATATGCAGCAAGGCATAATACAGAACCTCCATTTACGACATCAAAAATGTTAAAATTATTAGAAGAAGCTTGTCAACGTACAACTCAAAGAGACTGGGCTAATGTAGTGAATAGAACCGTGCGACGAATAAAGGAAGATTACCAAAGAGATATTAGAATCGATAATATTAGGTCCTTACATATGAAATTGACGTTTTTCCGTACTGGCAAATTTGATCTCAAATATCTTCTCATTGGTTAGGAATTCCAAATCCAAATTTATACAGCTATTTACTCATGTATTTGTGTTTTGAAAATTATAATTCATTTGTTTTTTCCTCAATTGTTTTTTTCTTTGCGTCACTCAGTTTACAAAATGAAAAACTTGAAATATCGCGTTATTTACGAGTACGAGTTCCACCGTGGCACCAGTGCTGCAGAAACGGCTCGAAGGATTAATGATGTGTATGGCGACGGTGCCGCAAAAGAAAACACAGTGCGTTTTTGGTTCCAACGTTTTCGTTCTGGAAATTTCGACCTGCAGAACAAGCCCCGTGGACGGCCGGAGACCAAAGTTGATAATGAAGATTGAAGGCTATTATGGAAGCGGATCCATCGCAAACCACATCCGAGTTAGCTGCAGGCTGCGGTGTTAGTGATAAAACTGTTTTAATCCACTTGAAGCAAATTGGTAAGGTGAAAAAGCTTGAAAGGTGGGTACCTCACGAATTGAGTGAAGCAAATCAACAAACGCGCGTTGACTGCTGCGTTGCATTACTCAACCGGCACAATAATGAAGGGATTTTAAATCGAATCATTACCTGTGATGAAAAGTGGATCCTGTACGATAATCGGAAGCGCTCATCGCAATGGCTGAACCCTGCCGAACCAGCCAAACCATGCCCCAAGCGAAAATTGACTCCAAAAAAGTTACTTGTGAGCGTTTGGTGGACTAGTGCTGGTGTCGTTCACTACAGCTTTCTTAAATCTGGCCAGACGATTACGGCAGATGTCTATTGTCAGCAACTGCAAACCATGATGGAAAAGCTAGCTGCTAAACAACCGAGGCTGGTTAATCGCTCTAGGCCACTGCTGCTTCATGATAACGCTAGACCACACACTGCACAACAGACGGCTACCAAATTAGAGGAGCTTCAATTGGAATGTCTAAGACATCCACCGTACTCTCCGGACCTTGCCCCAACAGATTACCATTTTTTTCGAAATTTGGATAACTTCTTGCAAAGGAAAAAATTCAACTCCGAGGGGGCAGTCAAAACCGCCTTCAAAGATTTTATTGATTCCCGTCCGAATGGTTTTTATAGTAAAGGGATCGATGAACTACCTATGAGATGGCAAAAGTGCATAGATAGCAATGGTACATACTTTGATTAAATAAATATATTATAATAAAAAAAAATCGGCTTTATGTTCCTCCAATACTAAACGTCAATTTCATATGTAAGGACCTCCTAATATTTTAGTAATGCATAGTAGAATTAATTTAGGAAAAGGATAGCAGGGACGATAGTTCAATGGAGAGAGTAATAGTACGGGAGAATAAGATTGAAAATTAAAGCAAATATTTTTATTTAAGAAAAATGTGTTTAATTATTCTTCTATAACCTTTTTTATGTACAAAGACTTTCTCAACTCACACCGTGCGACGAATTTTTTTTTCGACTGAATTATTTCGTTAATGATTTTAAGTGTGTCACAACACTATTACGATCTGTCAAAAATGCCATCTTAAGATGGCTCGAGTATAATGTTTGGATAACTTTGTTTTTTAACATGTATTTATAGACTGAACTAATAATAATACAAATTGAAGTAATAATACACGAAAAATTATAATAAAATAAGAAACTCACCCCTTTCATTAAAGTTTCGTAACTACTCGCATGGGATCTACCGCTCAAGAAAGCAGAGATGCGTCTTTCCACTCCCGTGACTTGATCACTACTAAAATGCAAACTTTGACTTACATAAGTTAAGAAGCTAGCGGGGGCGCGGAGAAAAAGGGAACGCGGCAAGTACTTTTTTTTAAACGCAAAAGTGCTTTGACCCCATACGAGTAACGAAGGGTTAAGACGATTGGGTAACGGTTTGGGAGCTGGGGAAGGTAAAATGTTGTACATACTTATAAATTGATATTTTTTTTATTATTGTTTGAATTTTCAAAGCAGAGACTGTGGATAAAATACATATCTCGTCAATATTTTTATTTGTACTATAAAAATGAGACTAACTTAGTGTTCTATCAAGCTACCATTCGATGATCGGGCAAATGTCTTAGCACTAGGCCAAAAAAGCTCGTTACGCTTGTTATTTATTGAAAAATATGTAAATAATTTTTGATTTTTATAACATATGTGTTTTTTCCTTCAACTTGATTGAGCACGTGTTAAAAACCCATGCTATCATTGACGTATTATAAATAGACACGTTATTCCCATATTAACCTGATTTCAAATGTAGCAAATGCAGAAAAATCTGGTAATTTGAAGTCACGGTGACTAATATAACATACTCATTCTTACAATAGTGTACGATACTCTGTTCCTTTTTTCCCGGGACTCTTTTCTCGGCGTACCGTTACGTCCGATCACAAAGAAGGTCCTCTCGATAACGAATGCAAGTAAGGCAATTACCTTCTTTTTGACTTGCCACGATTTCACGCTTGTAACGTATCTACAGTTAACTATATCATTGCCTGACATAGTGCATTTAAAAAAAAAACAATCTGTACTGCGTCATTACAAATAATAATTTTAAATATTGTTGTTTTTCTTTGATTTAATGATTGACAATTGAAAATATGTACCTTCATTAATATAAGCTATTCGTTTGTATTTGTTTAAAAAATGTTGTATATTCATAATATATTGACCACTTTTTCTTTTCAATACTGTACCAATACCCCTAACATTGTTTTAATCTTTATTAATTCAATAGGTATACGATAATTGAAATGATTAACTTTTTAAAAGGTGTTTGTGAGTCTATTTCTTTATGATTTTTTTAAAAAAAGGAAAAGTACAAATAGTTCATTGTTATACCTAAGCTTTATATATATGAAACATTCCCACAACAGTATTACATTATATTGTAGTACTGTTGTGGTGTGTGGGAAGTTAGAGAAACCTTTGAGATATTCCTGAGTTTGAGTCACTCAGACCTTCATTACGAGATCGTCAGTTGGGTTTTCAGATTTGGGATTCGCTGTCGTCCAAATCAACTTCTCAATGTTTGTTGATTTGGAAGATAGTGTGTCCTTTTCATCCATCAGCATTCAACACATGTCCGCTTGAAATAACCGGGCCACAGTCAAACCATTACGGCCTAGTACCAAAAATCTTTTGCACAATTATTTCACCTGTTCCCATCACCAGAAATAAACAAAATCCTAATATTATCGTATCGTACACCTAAAAATCTCTAACCGTACCCATACATATTTTATAGCAAGAATGAAGGCTGCATACAAAGGGAAAAATATGTACAAAGTAATTTAAGTGTTCACAAGATAGATTTGGTGTAAAAATATTTTGTTATTAATTTTAGTGTATATATTTTGTAAGATATATTATAGAAGTCTCACAGAGACAAAGCTACTTTTTTATATGGAAAAATAGGTATGGAAGTCTTTTTGGGTGTCCGTAGGGCTTACAATTAAAACATATATTCAATTTCCAAAAAATTGATAGATGTCGTGATAGGTGAAACTGGCGAACGTTACATTTTGTAAAGTGATCACTTAAGCCAGCCATATGTTAGGACACCCAAAAAGTCTTTCATACCTACTTTCTCCTAAAAAAGTAGCTTCATCTCTATAAGACATCTATTATATATCTCGATTAATGATGTCCCCTTGGGAATAAGTCCGTAGGGCTTACAATTAAAACATATATTCAATTTCAAAAAAATTGATAAATGTGGTGATAGGTGAAAGTGGCGAACGTTACATTGTGTAAAGTGATCACTTAAGCCAGCCATATGATAGGACACCCAAAAAGACTTCCATACCTACTTTCTCCTAAAAAAGTAGCTTCATCTCTATGAGGCATCTATTATATATCTCGATTAATGATGTCCCCTTGGGAATAAAATCCATGTGTTCTTGAAAGTTTTGAACATACTCTTAATATTTTGAATATGAATTTGGCTCTCACTTGAACACTGTAAGAATTGTTTAATTTTTTATTATTGAATTTATTGTGGACACTAAAACAGTGATGAAATGTGATGTCATCTACAGACAGTTTCTGAAAATATTGTGGATTTATAGGGTTACTAGGATGACTACGTGATAATCTGTGTTCAAAAAGAAAAATATATCTATAACAATAAAAACCTAGAATTTACAATATTTTGGTCTCATCACGAGACATCCAGAAATTACCGGATTACATATCTCATCATTCATAATAAAATTGGAGGCAGAAGAGGCCCTGAAGGACAATGGATATCCTGGCTGAAAATCTAAGCCTATGATTCAGTCCTCTTACTATTTCGAGAAAAAAAAATGATCGCCAGCATGATCAATGTTCGATAGCCAGACAAGCATTATAATGTATTCATCTTAAATTATTCATCTCTATTCTTACAAAAAAAATCTTCTTCTGAGAAGATTTTGTTTTCTTAATTTTCTTATATTTCTTAATTTTACATACATTTCTCCATTGCAGGAAACCTGCCTGCACAGAGCAGTTGTAAACTGCGCGCTTCGAGTATAAGCTAAGACTAATGTTCTCTGAATATAATCGTTTTTGTGAAAGCACTCAATTTCATGATTGATCAATCAATAACCAGATAAGAATAAGAAAAATATATATTTTTAATTTTTTTTTTATATTTCTATAACAGACGAGTGAGTGAAGTGTTTGTGTTAATGCCAAAATTACATTATTATTACAGTTGCCGGCAAACTTCTTGAAATTTTTTGGCGTAGTGGGGGAATGCGCAGAAGACGAAATTTCGGTCTCTTTGGTGGAATGGTCCATGCGCAAACTTTCCCCCACTACGCCGTAAAATTTCGAGATGTTTGCCGGCTACTGTACCATCTGTAAAAGGATAATAAGTCAATTAAATTGTAAATTATTATTAAACTAGCTGTAACCCGTCAAAAAATGACTGTACTTTTACTTGTCGGTTCCAAAAAAATAAGTATTCATTTAATTATTAAATAAATAAATAAAAACTTTATACTATAAAGAAGTTACGGACGATACACGAAGTTACGACGGACGGACGGACAGACAACGAAATTATTATAATTGGGATTCTCCAGATTGGACACGGATAAGGACGGCGGAACAGCTGTTTTGAGCCGCTAGATATGGAGAAGTACTTTCAAGTGATAGTCAACGTTGGGGGGGGGGGGGGGGGTGACTAACCACGACACTAAGAGAAGAAAAAGATTAAATTCTCCCGTTTGAAGCAAAAAATATCGAGATAGGTCAGAATTTATGGTGCTGTAAGTCGTCCCCTTCTTGCTACACTTGGTAACACGGATGTCATATATTTTCGCGGACAATCCGCTGTGGGCGATACTGTCATCTTTATTTCAAAGGTGACATCATTTTGGAATGAATTTAGAATTCAGTCTAGACATTAAAGATTTTTAAAATAATCAATATATATATAAAGAAACCCGTGTTTCCCTACCCGCCAAGTTTTCTCCACAACCAGCCACAACCACCCACCGGTGATTATGATAGTGGATAGCCCTTGGTGTCACATAAAAAATATGCGAGTTTGGTGGGGGTGGCTGTGCGTGGGTGGGAGTGGGTGACGAAAATGTGATTTTTTCAAAATAGGCGCGCCGACTGTGTCGGTGAGTCTAAAAGGTTCCGGATAAACCTGCTCAAGAAAGTTTTGGAAGGAGAAGGTTCTAGAAAATTCCCGAAAGTTCTATAAGGTTCTAAACTGAGTGGCGGAATATGTCGGTGTGTCTAGAAGGTTCCTGTACATTCGATAAATTTCTTGATAGTTCTGGAAGGAGAATGTTCTAGAAGGTTCGAGAAAGTTCTATGACCATCCAAACAGTGTACTAAAAATCTACGCATGCGAAGCCGCGCGGGCACAGCTAGTTTATTATATTATAATACCTTAAACGAAAAAAATGCACTCCCTGAGGAAAGCACCTGATCTATTTTTTTTAAGTCGTATTTTATCTACGACTCTTAATGCTCCTTTGTATCTTTTTTGAATTTGGGGTAAAAATGTGTTCCACCACGATGATTCGATTTTTGAATCGAATCGGCGTTCAATCTGTTAATTATCAAACCTTTATGAGGTACCGAGTGTAGTAGTTTAAGTCTATGATTATCAAAAGAATGGTTGGTATTAAGCCATGTATTCACTAGGGGACAAATTGTCCCTCAACAGCACGCGCAGCATAGAGTCTACGTGACGTTGCAACGTCGTGCACTGTTCCGCGATGTCGCGCACAACATAGCGCGGCATTTCTACGTGCCGTGGCAACGTTGCCATGCGCACGGTACCCGAGCGAGCTCACTGCAACATTACGCGGAGCGTCAGTACCACGTGGTATGTTTACAAGTGAATACGCATGCGCTGTATCTGTCAAGATGACAATGTGGGGAAACGAAATTGTTCTTGAACTCATCGAGCTGTATCGATCGAAGATCGCATAGAAAGTCCGTCCTTCTTTCTCTTTGCAGTAAATAATTTCGCATTCTCCTCTTTTTTCTCCTCTTACGTTTCGATAAACTCATTAACATAAACAGATACGAAGCTGTCATAACCTCAAAGGGCGACATTTACGCGACGTGTGGAAAACAATAATTATTTGCAAAAAGGACCTTATTTTTAATAATATTCAATTTACTACAGTAAAACCTCGTTAATTTGAAATTGCGACCCAAAAAAACATTTCGAATTGCGGGGAACCACGTTTTTGCCAAATGAGATACCGTAGCTGTCAACATAACCTCATCGGGTGACATTTCCGCGACAAGATATGCGAGTCCCGGTGTGTACACGTCAAATGACCGCGTCATTGTCCCCGAAACATGAACTCAACGTGTTTGCATTACAAAGTTCAATTAGGTTTTAATTAAAATATTCACTCGCACTACAAAATAACTGCCATATCAATTGATAATATCATTATAGTAACTTATATCGGTTATGAAAAATTCATTCGCTTCAATGCAAGTCGAATAAAATGATAAAAACCTTGCAAAAATTAAAAATATAAATTTTACAACGTTTTTACCATTTTATTTGAGTTGTAATGATAGTTCAACTTTTTGCAAAAGTAAGTCAGAAATATCTATTGAAAAGAAAATGCAAACATTGATATTGCATATTTTCATAACTATTGGTCATGGTTGCTTGAACATTTTTGACTCATTATCGAGGCAGGAACCCACCTGTAATTTTTTTTTTCTATTAGCTATGATACACTCTATATATAATAAAGTACATCATTTTAGACGGTTTAGGTATAGCACAGTTTCGTGACACCTTTTAGCCTCCGAAAATATATTAGTTGTTGAAAAACCCTCCCTTGTGTGGAATTTTCAATAAAAAGGTCACCACAAAAATCACCCACCTAAATAACAATAACATATGATATTACTTTGAAAATTTACTTGCTTTATCATTAATTTATTTTGTTGAAATTGTGCTTAGAACTCATTATATACGCATTTATTGCAGATAATGCACCACCTCGTGTGATAATAAACCGTGTCTGGTTTACCTTGAAATGGATACATAAATGAAATTAGTTCAGTGCGGTTGAAAATATTATTTATTGTAATAATAACGTCATTGTGGTCGACAAATCTAGGAATGTAATGTAGGAAGCCGACTGTCGCTGATTAATTACATTCGAACAATTTCTTACTTTTTTCTGTGAATTACAAACTTTTCAAAGTTATTGAATTTTTGAGAATATTTGATTATCGAAATGTTTTCCTGTATGACTATTGTTTCCGATGTTTTATGATGTGAATTAACCCTCAACAAATAAGAAGTGTCAAGATATCAAATAATAATTTCGTTGTCTGTACGTCGGTCCGTCCGTCCCTCTGTCTGTCTGTCGCCGTAACTTGGTGAAACGTGCGTAATTTCGTTGGAATTCAGAGCTAAAAAACCGAAATTAAGCGGTCAGAGATGGGGCCGGCAAACCCCGGGACAGCAAAACCGAAGGCGGCAACGATAGTGATGTTGCTACCGCCGAGCCTGCATTACCCGTCAAAAATGCACTAGGTATAGGGCTTAACAAAAACGCGAACCATTTCATGTTCCACGCCAGGGTTTAAAATTACCATTAACTGCCGGCAGGGAAAATGTTTAAAAAAGATGTTCAAATATTTTGATAGAAGTCGTCGTTACTATTTCATGGGTGTCGGCTATAAATAAGTAAGTACCTACTTATACTTTATGAACCGGCATGCAAAAGTACCATAATTTTTAATGGTTTACAGCTAGTATACTATAGATGTCTCGTAGAGACGAAGCTATTATTTTTTAAGTTAAAAGTTGAAATAATTTTCAGGCGTATTCTAGTGCAGTGTTAATAGTTAATTCGGAAAAATGTCATATACGTATAAAAATGATATTGCTTTAAAAACTCCGAATCAAAAAAGATTGATATCTCATAGCAACGGCGTATCTGTACTACTTTATGGGAATGACAAATTTTCAAAACACAGTAATAAAAATGCAACTCACATATGGAACAAGGTGTGCAATGTTAAGATATATATAACTTCCAAAAGTTTGATAGATGTATAAAATAATTTGGTAGACTATCACGGATGGAATTGGTGAACGTTGCATTGTGTAAAATGATTCCATACGCCAGCCGCACGATAGGTCAGAAGTCCTTTGAACACCCAAAAAGACTTCCATACCTACTTTCCATATAAAAAGAATTGCTTCGTCTCTGTGAGACATCTATTAGGTATATATTCATCCGTATTCTGAAAATAACAATGTCTGCATCTTTAAGATCTTTATCCCAACACTTAATAGACGATAATAAAAAATATTATATTTACCAGACCCGAAGTCTGTGCCAAAGGAAACAGACTCGTCCATTATATCTAACATAATATCCAAATGGAATATGAACAATTACAATTTTAATCAATTCATCCAAATTAATATAACATATTAACACGCATTGCACAAAATTACAAATAAAAATGTAAAATAACTTGTAAAAACAAAAAATTCTCTCGAACTTACCCTAGGGTAGCTTTATATTTCCAAGAACACTAATGACCGCCGTCAGTGTAATCGGCCTGAACCCTGTCTGAGTCAGTCAATATTTTGAGAACCTGCATATCATATCCCATTATTAATAAATTATCTCCTTGTGGGCACTCAAAAGCCTTCGATAAGAGCGACATTTTGTACTCCTTATCAGCGCTAACTGCAAAACATAATCTCTGTCAATATGCACAGCCCGCTACGAGTTACTCAGAATATTTTTGCAGTATGCGAGATAAGTAATGTAACTAGAGAGTGAAGCTAAAAAACATGTTATTAGAGTACAGGGCGGCACACACGGGTACATTTCATGGAAAAATACTTACTGTTATAGTACTAACAGGGCCGGGTTAAGCATTTCTGTCTCAGGCATAATGAAAATTTGTCCCATCAAATATTATAATATGTTTTATACCACATGAATACTGGAATAATGATAAATAAGTCACTAAGTGCCAGAGTGTTAGTTTTTAGATACAAGGTAAAAACTGAATTTAGTCTATTTCAATTTTTATGTGCTATTTATTTTACATACTTTTTCATTAATATTTTCAATAATACTACACCTCAAATGAGTTAGCCATTTTAACACTTAAAACTACAAAATAATCTAGTCGTTTAGTGTCTTATTTATAAAAAATGTCACGGCACCTAATACTTGTGCGATATGCCTTCCCATATAACAAGGAAATTAACACAGATAGGACTTCAGTGCGTTATTTAATGCATTGGCGAAGGCATATAGTAAAGGTGCTTTTTTAAGAGGCGGAGAGTTTTAAATATAAATAAAACACAGTAAAATTTAATTTATAACCATAAAATTAGCTTTATTTGACGGATAATTTTATGGCATTAATATTTAAATATAAATTTGGGCATATAACTATCGTAGTTGGTGTGTACATAGCGTAATCTGGAGGTCTAATTTTCACTTCGCAGAAAGTCAGGCTGTATTTCGGCAATCACGCGTCTAATAACCTAATGGCGTCAATCGCACGAACGAGGTGACCAGTTGACCGGTCGATATCACGAAATTAATCGTTCGTCAAATGTTTCTTTCAGTAAATTTATTGTATCGCTCGCTGTGTGGCATGTGGCGCCGTCCTGCTGAAACTACATGTCTAAAACATTAATGCCTTCCAATTGAGGCACGGAAAGTTAGTAACCGTGTCTCTGTACGATTCACCGTTGACTGTACCTAAAGTTCTGACAATCATCATTTTTGAAGAAATATAGACTAATAATTCCAACGGCCCACAAAGGGCACCAAACGGTGACTTTTCTGGATGTAATCGTGGTTCGACAATGGTTTGTGGATTATCATCATTACAAATGCGGCAATTCTGTTTATTGATATAGCCATCTAACCAAAAGTGTGTTTCATCACTGAACATATTTGGATAGTGAAAATTAGACCTTGGGATTACGCCATGTACTCGCCAGCCACGGTAGCCACACGCCCAAAATTATATTTTTATATTAATGTCAAATGAAGCTAATATTATTGATATTCAAAACATTTTTTCCTTTTTCTGTGTAATGAAATTCTTCCAAATTACTAGCATTACACTAGGACAGTGTTTCCCAAACTATAGGTAGCGACCCACTTGTGGGTCGTGAGCGAATATTAGGCGGGTCGCAGTCACAACACCGCGCAACACGTCTCGTCCGGGTCATGTCATGTTTATTATCGAAAACGAATTGCAACCAGATATCAATGTAGTGTCTGCAATTTTCACTCATTTAACAGAGTTGAAAAATAACTTTAACGCCTACTTCGAAGAAGACGTGAAAAAGTTTGACAGGATAAACTGAATTTGTAATACATTTCAAGACAACATACGAACAGAAATGTCAACAAAAGCAAGTGAAGAGCTTATTGATTTATCGGAAGATACGTCGCTGAAAAATTATTTTAATCGCAAGCAATTAGAGAAATTCTGGCTTTTAGTTGCTGATATATATGCCTGCTTTTCTGACGAAGCCACGGGAGTCCTCTTCCCCTTCACTACCACATATTTATGTGAAGTGACATTTTTTTGGCATGGCTTCTAATAAGATTTAATACAAAAATAAATTGGACGTATCGAATTTACTGCGATTAAAAGTGACTAAAATTGAAGTCGACGCTGTTATGACAAGAAATAGGCAACAAATATATCCTTCCCATTAAAATATCATATTAATATTTTTCGTAATGAAAAATTTCGATTATATTTGGACGTTTTTCTTTTTTCTTAATTGAACAGTCTTTCGCATAGTTACAAAATGTAGGGCAAAATGTAGGAGGTGGGTCCCGAAAATTGTAAAAAAAAATTGGTGGGTCGCGTTCCTGTCAACTTTGGGAACTACTGCACTAGGATACGCCAGAAATATTATTTCAAATTTTATTAAACTCCTTTTTACCAGTATTTTCATTCGGAATTTTTTGAGTATGTCCAAATTTTTCAGAACTACTGGATTTTGTCACAGGGACATCATTTAATCAATCAATATATATTATAGATGTCTCACAGAGACGAAACTATATTTTATGGGAAAGTAGATATAGAAGCCTTTTGGTATACATAGGGCTTACGACCTATCGTAGGGCTGGCTTAAGTGATCACTTTACACAATGTAACTTCGCCATTTTCACCCATGATAGAATAATACCATGTCTACTAATTTTTGGAAGTTGTATATATTTAAATTATACGCCACGTTTACGCCTACGCCACATTACGAAAAAAGAAGGAGTTTAATAAAATTTGAATTAATTTTTCTGGCGTATCCTAAAAACATTTATATTTTTTTCAATTTCAAATATTTTATTATTTTTATTTTATATTATAAGTTACAATCTACGCCTCTAAAAAACACCCTCTATTAATCTGTATACTTACCTTAAAAATGTTGTTTTTGGCTCTAGTGTTTTATTATTTTCCAGTATTCATATATTGTTCCTTCTTCTTTTTATTATTACTAAATTATTTTTAAGATAATTATGAACTTTCTTAAAAGGCTTGACTGTGTCAATAAAATTTCGGACCCTGATCCATTCGACAACTAATTTCCTTCAGCTTAAAGAATGACTCTTTTAAAAAGAACTATTTATTTAATTAATAAGATGATCACTTGGCAGTTTAAAAAATAACGAGGCATGTACTTTGTAATGATAATTACAATTTGATGTAAAATTAAAAACAAATATTACTCAGTGGTATAGTAGTTTTAGCGTTTACTCCATAGTTTAGGCGTTAAAAGAGAGAGAATACATAAAATATTTAAATATTAAATGACTTAATAACCTATATAGGTACTACACCTCAAATAGAAGAGAATACTTTTAATTTGAAAAACTAAAATGAACTTAATTATCGATATAATTAGTTTGTCTAGTCGGTCCTGTTTTGATCGGCCATCTTTATGGTATTAAAGGACGAATTTTTTAATAATATTTTTCTACATTCACTTGCACATTTCCACTTGGTAAGAAGATTGCAGATACAGTAGGTATGTATTGATTTCTAGTGCAAAGAGTATCGCAATTGACATATATATACATCCAGTGTTTCGCATATATTTAAGTGGAAGTATTTTCTTTACATTAGCGAAGGGAAAAACTACATCAAAATGAAGACTACAACACACACACGTTCACCAGTTTGAAGACTACAAAGTGTACACTACAATTGTAGTAAAAACTACTTGAAGTGAAGTAATTGTAGTACTACGAAATGAAGTGAAGTAAATGAAGTGAAGTAATGAAGTAAGTGTAGTATTAATGAAGTGAAGTGTAATGAAATGAAGTAATGAAGTAATGTAGTACTAGTGAGTTGACAAAAGATTCACCACAGAAGGTCAACAACAAAAGGTTCACGGCAAAAGGTCCATGATAGACTGTCCACATAAAAGGTCCACAACAAAAGTTCCACGACAAACGCTCCACAACAAACGCTTCACGACAAAAGGTCAATGAAAAATGTCCACGACAGAAGATCCACGACAGAATGTTCAAGACAAAAGGTCCACGACAAAAGGAATTTACGAGGCGGATGTAACAGAAATAGAGCGCGTCCGAGGAAAACTTGGCGTGTCCTGGGTAAGAGATGAGATAAATCAAATATTGGAGGATGGCCGAAGAGTGTGCCTGAGATGAAGTATGAAAGAAAGACGAAGCAATATTGGTGTGCCAGGACAGAAGAGTCTGGCGTACTATTTATTCTCTCTATCTATCCCTCTGGGAAACGGCATGATGGTTAGTTTGTAGTAAGCTAGCGTTTCTATTTACATTAATTAATTTATGGTAATTTATAAAAAAAAATCGTAAAATTGAGGTTTTTGAACATTTTATACGCAATATGAAAATGTTTATTTCGTCGCCATCGATGATATCATAAAATATTTTATTTATTTTCGTGAAAAGAAACGTATATTTGAAATTAGTCTTATTCCCGATTTAATTAAATATAAATCGTCTTCGAAACATATTGGAAATTCATATATAAATTATTTATTTAGAAAATCCTTATCAACAATTCTTCTTTTATAGTGCAGTTATTATTGTGGATTTAATCTACTCAGAACAGTTCATTATATACAGTTCAAAAATTTACAAAACATGTATATACCCATATAGATATATGCGTATATATTTAAAAAAATATAATATATAGTCGGTCACAGCACAACCTAAGTTTATACCCACTGCACGCCACTGCTTGCAAGTATGATATCTGTATAAATCGATAGCTCAATAATTTTTTGTGAGATATGTGCTATTTCTCTATAGAAGAAAAATCTTTATATCACACAAGAATGAGAAGAAAAAATAATTGTCAACTACAGAAATACCTACTATATCATGCTAAATAATAAATAAATAAAAAATTTGTGAATGTTTCAACATTATCAAACATAAATCAATCAGCGTTTATTTGAATAGTTTTTTTTTAACTTTTGAACCCGGGGTTTACTCGAAGTGCAGCTATCTACCCCCGCCCTCCCTTACGTGGCCCGACACGTGGCATGGCCATTTTCTTAAGTTCCATAAGCCTTGGGTGGGAGACCGATTTAAAAACGGTCTGAACAGGTGCAAAAGAATACAGAAATTAACGATACTCAATGTTCCCTGCTTACTCCACAAAGTCGAGCATTACCTAATGAGTCCAATATTACAGAATGGCGCACGGACGGAATGAGAATGGAGAATGGATATTACGATCGTATACTTCGATGACCACCTGGGACTAGAGTGGGATTCTGAATTGTCTGATAGAACATCATGACATTGCATTTTATTTTATCAGAATTATTTTAACGTCCGCGCTGACAATATTGAGAAATAATCATCTTTAGCTTAGGTAATGAGTTGATCAAATCCCCAATTATAATAATTTCGAAAATGTCCGTCTGTAGGTATCATTCTATATATTTTTAACTTGTCTAGTGCCTAAAAGATTCCAATCACCATATAGGCTAAGACCGGAAATTTTCTGAATTTTTTGTGATTTTTCTTTTTACGAAAAAACCATGAAAACATGCGTATATTTAAAAAAAACACACACATTCATATTATTTTATCGTAAGGGTCAGAATGCAATGTTTTTTTTATCATTTAAGTAAAAAAAATAATCTTTTTTTGAATTTCGATAATGTTGCCAGCGCAACATTGTCTGAAAAATAATAATTATTTTTCATTTGTTTATTAGAGACAACACTACTATTAATAATAATAATCTTCTTCTGTGTGGTATATTTTGTTGCACGGCACGGCACACGAAGGGACATCGCACTCATAACACATAAATATGATACACTTTCACACGCACACATATTTCAAATAAACGCAACGAAATTACGTGTATTTTTGTTAATAAATCACTATTAGTATTCAATTGAATCATAAACCTACAAAAACTGACAAATATCGCAAAACATATCGTATATATTTGTATATACGTACATGTACGTATGTACAAATAAATCGAAAATCGAAAAAAATAAATCGTATTTCCCGCGCACATTGCGCGTGACCTTGACGATGGAATATTTGAATTTCGATTGCACAACACGCGATCGGGGCGCCATCTATAACAATTCTACACGATTTTGACGGCAGAAAAACTTCTGTTTTGATTGTTGATTTAAAATATAATCCCTATGTTTTTGAGTTGAAAATGAAACGACAGGTCACAACAGGATTTCTCTATTGGGAAAAAATTACGTTTTTCAAATTCGATACGCGGCCGTCGATAAATAATTTATTTTGTGCCTGACAGTCGCGCTCCGTCGCATACATGCGACGCTGCCCCAGGCTCATTAATAGTCCAGTTTGGTGAAAATTAAAACTAATAAGTGCATCGTGCATCCATTACTATATCGCATATGTCATTGATTCATTCATGTCATGATTAATTCAAATATTTAATTCTCAGTGTAACAATGTCCGTCACTAGATGGCTCAAATAATAAGAGGTGTAATATAATAATAAGGTACAAGAAGCAAAAAAGCATAATTCTCATTTAATAATGTTCATAACTGACGTTATCAAGAAATTACCCCGTTCTAGATACCGCTGTTCTCACAATCTTAACTGGCGGACGAAATAAATATATATATATATATATTTTTCTTTTTTCTTTTTTTACGCTTCAACAGGCCAAGAGGCTCAATTACAGAAGTGAAACACATCATAAAACACCCAGGCTTGAGTAAATCACATAGATTAAATTGTGACCTCGCCGGGAACTGAACCCGGAACCCTCGGTGTGAGAAGCCAGTGTCATGCCCTCTGCGCTACGAGGGCCACCTGTACTAAAAGTACGTCATTTTTGACAGGTTATATAGCTAGTTTTAATAATAATAATCTTACATAAAATTGAAACGCATTATTTTTTAAATTTCTTCCCCACGGTAACCAATTCCAGCACTGTTCTAGATTTATTACTGCCATTAAGTTAAATGGCTGACGTCTTGCATCCTCGTATGGTATAAAAACCTGAGTTCCCGCATTCGATGAACACAACCTGTGAACTAGCGCCCGTGGTAATAAGGATACAAACTAACGTTGTCCTACATTTTTTGAATGAAGTTATTTCTACTACTGTATTGTATTTTTGTAGACATGGGTGACCGGTTACATGCTCACCCAACGCATATTTTGCAGAGACTTAAAATAAACGACAACCACATGAATTTCTTGATCTGGCAATATTTGCAAACTCTAGGCAATGCCCCGAATATCGCGGTCATCAGGATCACTGATGAGGACTTCTTCAAGCCTGCCGCGGAGTCTCGCTGGATGCTGACGAGAGATATCTTACCTCCTGACAAAGCGATGTACAATTATAACTTTAACAAATTCAAAGAAGTCTTCTACGACGCCGTATTCAGCCACTCGGTATTTGGGAACTGCGATTTTTTGATCCTTGCAGATTGTCTAACAGATGTCCAAGTTTACGTTCCACTGCTTCTTAAACGCGACGACCGACTCATGATCTTTGGAACTGCGAGGCAGAATTCATCCGCTATTCGTCTGCTGAATGAACCCCACAGGGTCATACTGGAAGAATATGAAGGATTTATACTAATTAAGATTTCTAAGAATAACGAATGTGGTATTGTAGAGGATAACCCGATCTTGTATTGGGACAAAGTTAAACAAAGAA